>JACCGJ010008428.1:0-16265 GCA_013407085.1 Atriophallophorus winterbourni | reverse complement strand
CATGCGCTGCATCACTTCAACTAGCTTCGTGGTACATTTTACACAGCAAGTCACTGTCTTTTCGCCGCCACGGATCCAAAATGGAATCATGTATTTAGTCATTAGATTGATGTTTATTAAATTAAGATTTTCATATTTGTAATTTAATTATAATTATATAATATTTATAATTCAATTTGATTATAATTCGGGTTGACGGTTTAGGAAAGAAGCTCGAAATATTCTTCTCGAAGTTCCGAAGAAACCGCTTTCCATATGGAAGACTTTCTGGCGAAGACTATTCGGTTTCAGGTTATTAGTTATCCGGATACGGAGATGCTTCTTAAAGGTGATTCTTTTCAGGTTTTGCTTGACCAAGTTTATATTTATTCCCGTGATGCGCCCAATTTGTACCATTTTATATTTACGTATGCTGAAAGCTATTTGATTTAGTAGACCCCAGTTTATAGGACATGTAATTCTTCTAGCAACATCAAACTTCCTTCAATCGATCGGATTTGTTTCAACAGAGAATTAGCTTCATTCTCATTTACTCATACCATGTTTGGACTGTTTGACAGAAAATTTAGATTAGAAAAGTAAAAACAAACTGTCTATCAAATGTCCATTATTGTTCGTATATTCTGCACAACAGCTAACTGAAGACAGATTTTGTTTCCAAACGGCAGTTGAATAAACCTTATTCTATTTTCTATAATTTTTATGTTTGTCACAGAAAGTAAATCGTATTGAAAAAACTTCATTCTAACAAAAGTCAATCAATGTTATTATATCCTGCATTACTGTCATTTAAGATAATCATATCATCGTCTAATTTCAAAATGATGAAAAAGAAGTACAGCAAAGAAATAAGAATGAGAATGTTCGCATTGTGAAGCTAGCCAAAAGTTAATACCACCAGATTATGGGAAAATCGTCGTATTACACAATTTGTTGAAAGCTAACTACCCATTGATAAAATTATATATAGATAGATTCGGTTTGTATATCCAGTGCAAAATATTACACCTGAAGCGATAAGGGGAATCTTGAAAATGTCTTACATAGGAATGGCGTGGATAGCGCATTCACGGCAGTTTATTAATTTTAGATACATGATCCAAGGTTGTCACTTCGATTTTAAAAAAATCATCTCATTTAACGGAGCTTTATATTGTGTTTCAGCTACTTGCGATGTTAGATGTTGGATGAGAGTTGTCAGTTTAATGGCGAGTCGAAAATTGCAGGGGTTGTTTTCCGTATTAGAACACTCTCGTTAATAGTATCAAAATAATAAGCCTAATTATGTCGTCTGAAAATAATAATCAAATTAGCACAGGGAGTCACTAACAGAACTGAAAGTAGAGAAACTTCACTGCCGACTGCCATATTGCAGAGGGGGTGAGATGAATGCTGCGATTGAAGTTATTTTTGCCTCTAATTATTTGATGTCGATCATAAATGCACATCAAAATCACATGATTTGTTCCATGTTACAAGGCTTTTCTTGTGACTAAACAGCCCGATTCAAGAGGAATATTCTCTCCCCTATCGCCTGCAGCGATACTCAATACACCGTCGAACTGCACCCGTTCCACGCTAGCTGAGCGATCTACTTTGTAAAGCCCATTTTTCTATCTTTTCCGCTGAGGCTTGTTTACGACGTTTGATAAAATGCCTTCAATGCGTGCACTTATAAACAAGTCTTTTCCAAATTTTCTGGTCAAACGCCAAGAGCCTTTATATGTATTTTTAATGTCTTCGTGAGGTAAGGGCTGTCTGTTCAATGGTCCATTTCTTGATTTGAAAAACGACCATTTTCCTTAATTTAATATAAAAAGAAGTGATTCATGCTGTCTTGCAGCGTCGGGGTTTTTTATTGGCTATCGTTTGTTTTAGTCTATAATTCAATAGGTTAAACAAAATGAATCGTGTACTGTTCTGACAGAATTGAAGTCGATCTAAAAGTCAGAAAGATCCTATAACCGTTCGTTCTATGCAAGACATGAAGTTTGACTGCTGGCTCCCTTAGTTAACTGATTTTTACATGCGATACAACGACGAAGTGTAATTCCATGTTTTCCGTGCGCTGCGATTTTATGTCGCGCGCTTCCCACAAACTTCGTAAAAACATAACCGGAATTCTACTAATGCTAAACCGATGGATCACTGAATTCCGGTAGTGTCCTGTTTGAGGATTTCATCGTCAACTTAAATAAGAAATTCCAAAGCGAACAGGGTAAAGCCATCGCGCTAAAGGCTCGGGGTGGGACCCCCTAAACGAAATCTCTCCTTCTTCGGTGTAGGCAACCGGGTAGTATCATGCCTACGTTCAACGATGACGATGATGACAACGCCGCATGCTATCACTACGAATCCTACCTTCGAAAGCTATTCTCCAGAACCCACTTCGCAAGCACACATCATCCCCTCACCCTCTCTCCCTGATGCACTTCGGACCATCAATGCTGGACGCATTCCGTCGCAGCCAACTGTCCTTAGACAGGTGTCGATACCCAACGCTCTCCTCCGACCGCGCGCCCCTATTAGGCTTGCATCGTTCAATGTCCGCACCCTGCAACAACCAGAACAACAGCTTGGACTAGCCCGCTCACTAGAGACACTAGGTATCGACATATGTTGCCTATCGGAAACCCGTCTTCGCGACACGGATTCGGTATTGCAACTGAGTTCTCCTATGCCTCGTGGGAGTAGGTTCTACTTACGTGTGTCCAGTGATCCCGTTGCTTCCTCAGCCGGCCTAGCAGGTGTTGGGATTATTCTAAGCCAGAAAGCGGAAACCTCCCTCATAGATTGGATACCCGTTAATAGCAGACTGTGCGCAGCGAGATTTCAGGGTTACAGCAGAGTAAACAAGCATAGCGACGAGAGACGTAACTTATTCGTGATCTCGGCTTACGCACCCACGAACTGTGGGGCAGATGAGGTGAAGGACGAATTCTACAAAGAACTTCGTTCTCTCTTAACGAAAGCACGCAGAGGCGATATAGTAGTGCTTGCCGGCGATCTCAATGCCCGAGTTGGATGTATAGCGCACTCCGAGCGCTTCCTTGGAGGGAAGTATGGAATGTCAGATGACCGTACAGACAATGGAGAGAGATTATTGTCCTTCTGTGACGACCACCGCCTCTTTCTCGTCTCCACAAATTTTAGACATTCCAAGCGCCAACTAGCTACCTGGCGATCCCCATCACAACGTACTTGGGCGCAGCTTGACCACATCGCGATAAGCTACAGGTGGCGAGGTAGTGTCAAAAACTGCAGATCATACTGGAGCACCAGTGTAGATTCTGACCACGCTTTAGTTTGCGCAACAATCAACCTTCAATTCGGAGGCAAACCCAAACAAAAGCGTCCCAAACTAGACACAAACGCTTTATCGCTGCCTGAGACAAAAGCCAGATTTAGGGATACCCTATCGGTTTCCCTTTCCAAAGATCGGCCGGTCGAGCTGGATCGTCATTGGCACTACTTTAAGCAAGCACTCTATGACTCTGCTACAAAATGCTGCAAAGTCACTCGTCAACCGTCACACCGCTGGGTCTCTGCTGAGTCCTTCATGCTACTCGAACAGCGCCGTGCCATACCGAGTGGTTTAGAGTATGAGGACGATCGGAAGTGTCTTAGACTCCTAATCAAAGATAGTTTGAGACGTGACCGTGAGTCTTGGTGGAAAGAACGCGCCTCGGAGATGGAAAGAGCGTCAGCCATGAACAACATGAGGAGACTTTACCAATTGATTCGTGTCTGTGGCCCTAAGCCGCAAGGTCTGAGTGAAACCATCCTCGAGGATGATGGCTCGCGCACAACGAGCCTTCACAGACGTTTAGAAAGATGGAGAGAATATTTCTCTCAGCAGTTTAATCAGCACCGTCCCTCAGACACCGCCGACATCCCTCAATCCACTTTGCAGTGGTCCGTCTCGCTAGCCCCGCCCAGTGTCGAAGAAATACGAAGAGAGATCCAACTACTAAAGCGACACAAGGCGCCGGGCCCGACGAGCTCCACCCGGTATTCTTCAAGGAAGGAGGCGAGGCAGTCGTAGCAGAACTGCGCGAGCTGTTCTCAAAGGTTTGGGTGGATGAGAGGGTACCTGCCTCCTGGGGTGAATCGCTAGTAATACCAGTCCATAAAAAAGGAGCGCGGAACGAATGCTGCAACTATCGCGGAATTTCGCTTATTCCAGTGGTAGCTAAGATATTGGTCGCCATCCTCCTTCGCAGACTTACCCCGATTCGTGAGGGCACTTCTCGCGAAGAGCAAGCTGGCTTCCGACCAGGGCGCGGATGTGTAGACCAGATCTTCGTTCTGCGACAGTTGCTAGAACACCGTCACCTGTATCAGCGACCTACCATTGTGGTGTTTCTGGATATCAGAGCCGCCTTTGACTCGGTTGACAGATCCGCCCTATGGAACTGCTTACTTCGCAATGGAATCCCATCGAAGTACGTCGCTATCCTAAAGGACCTATACGCACACTCGATAGGGAGGGTAAGGGCGTACGATAGCCTGTCAATGCCATTCAGCACCACAACGGGTGTAAGACAAGGCTGTCCAATCTCCCCGTTCTTGTTCAATTTCGCCATCGAGGACGTCCTCCGGAGTGCTCTCAGTAGTTTCTCCACGGGTGGCGTTGAGCTCCTTCCAGGTGAGCGGATTATGGACCTGGACTATGCTGATGATATTGCCTTATTGGGCGAAGACCCAACATTTATCCAACAAGCTTTGGATATGATGGCAATGGAGGCATCTAAGTACGGGCTGTTCTTCTCGCCAAGCAAGAGTAAAGTGCTCCTTCAGGACTGGTCTGGTGAACTGCCAAATTTTGCTATAAATGATCTGATTCTCGATCATGTTGAGCAGTTCAAATACCTAGGAAGTCTGGTGGTTGCTGGGGGTCGGATAGAGAAGGAAATCACGTCCAGAATTGCTAAGGCCAGAATGGCATTCGCTAAACTTAAGTGCCTCTGGAAGAGACGTGATTTAAGCTTGGGAATTAAAGGACGGATATATTCCACCTCGGTAAGGACAGTATTGCTATACGGGAGTGAATGTTGGACAGTTCGCTCAGAAGATGTTAGGAGGCTTGAGGTTTTCGACCAACGTTGTTTGCGTAGGATTGCTCACGTACGGTGGCAACACCACGTTTGCAATTCTGAGGTCAGGCGCCGCGTCTTAGGAAGCAACGGCACTAGCCTTCAGACAGCCATTAACCGACGTCGCCTCCGCTGGTTGGGGCACGTCCTGCGCATGAAACCCGAACGGTTACCACGCCGAGCGCTTTATGCGTCAGCTGGTACAGACTGGAAAAAAGTGGCTGGCGGTCAGCCACTAACATGGAAGAGTGGCTTGAAAAGGCTCACTTCTGGTCTAGCTAGGGTTGGACGAGCGCGCTTGCCTGGATGGGGTGCAAGAGAAGGGGAGAGTGTATGGCTCGACACATTGGCAACGATGGCAATGAACCGACATCAATGGAAAGAGTGCATCATCTCTATTACTCCCTGACATTCTCTGTTGTTCAAAAACTCTATCAAAAAAACTCAAAAAAAATTCAAAAAATGATGTGTGTAAATGGACAAAAAAATTACCAACTGTTCCCCTCTCACTGTTTATTTTCTCACAATTTCTACCCGTATTGTACCCCCCCTTCTCGCTTTGTACATCTCATTGTTTATGTTGAACGGCACCATATCTGTATCAGATTGTGCAAATATATATATATTATAATATATATATATATATATATCATATATATATACTATATAGATTATATATATATAAAATGCGCTGCCCCATTCTGTCGTTTCTGCCCCATCTCCCACTATTTTTAAAGAACGCATTGACATTCATTTCTATAACGCATTGCACAATTTTTAATCATACTTTTTATTATTATGATCTTTGTGATACTGCACCATTTTTCTCTCCACAGCGTTTACTTCCCAATCAATATGAATTACGTTTTTCCTCTCTGGACTGTGGACATTTTTCCCGACCAAATGTGTTAACTATCCTGTGGTTATTCTATTAAGCTTGTAGCTTTTATTTCCACAATACACTATTGACTATTAAATCGCATGCAGTGAAACTGTAAAGACAAGCTGCTTTTACCCATTTTCTTTTGCATATTCCACTTGCCTGCTTTCCCTTCTCCACGTGCTTGCATATTTGCTTTTCTTGCTTCATATTGCTTGGCACTTTGACTCCAGACTTGTTCTTCATGATGATGATGATCTCGAGCTCTAGTTTTTAAAGCAGCTGGGTGTAGTGTTGCGTCTCAATTTTCTGACGCAGTTCATTTTCTTCCTCAATAATTGGATCCAGTACGGGTTAGCCAGTAACACTTGAATGTTGCCACTTTTTATTACTGGTCTTATTTATTTTAGTACGCTTCCTAGAAATTTTCACTATATTGTCAACCCTGGGACAAATAGCTCGCTTACGAGGACGGGGCAAATGGCTATCTTTTCTCCACTTTCGTCTTGGCAGTAGTTGTTCCAGTGCTCATACTTGCACACAACCGTTGCATATGTTTGAATGTGGCTTGTTAGGTGATGCCACACTATTCTACGACGTTTGATCAAACGAAGCGGTGTCAGTGGCAGCCGCTGCAATACTACTGCAACCAGCTGTACTTTACATAAATCCCATAGTGAGATTTATGTATACCTGATCAGCTAGAATGGGCCGAACACTTGGAAGTTGTGCGCTCAATCCTCTAGGCCACTTTTTACATCATTTACTGTTGACGCAAGAATTTTTTGAACTAATTTCTGATAATGAGATGCATAAATTAGTGAAAATAAAGTAGAAGAAAATTAGAAACTGATTTTATCACTAGCGTAACTAATCAGAATGGACTGTCGAAAATATAATAAATATATTCTCCATTAATAATATATAGATAGTTATTCTATAGTTATTCTGAACCGGTTGAGAGCACAAACCAAGGCACAAAATGTGCTAATCCGTGACCTGCTGTTTGCCGACGATGCAGCCTTTATTGCTCACTCCTAAGAGCACCTCCAGTCGCTAATGGGCTGGTTTTCGTCGGCATACAAAGACTCCGGGCTAACAATCAGCATGGGCAATCATCATCATCATCATGAAGCACAAGTCTGGAGCCAGACAAAGTGCCAAGCAATATGAAGCAGGAAAAGCAGATAAGCAAGCGCGTGGAAAAGGGAAAGCAGGCAAGCGGAATACGCAAAAGCAAATGCACAAAAAGCAGCTTGTTTTTGTAGTTTCACTGCATGCGATTTTTTGGGTTTTTTGTTTTGTTTTTGTTTTTTGTTTTTTTATGTAAAATAATACCGAATAAAAAATTATGACACACATAATAAAATACACTGGCGCCACTGACTTCGGTTTGTAGCCATATCGCGTAAGGTTTCCAGCCAACTATTAGGTGGAGCTTTTGGACCCCACCCAGGCAAACGAATACGCCCAACTGAGCCTAGCGCTACGGTGAGTTTCTTCATCCCAACGCGCCACGTCATGGACTGGCCACCCGATCTTTTCTCCCAGCTTCTGTCAGGCTCTGCGAATAAGGCGCGGTACGGTAAACGGTGAGTAGGCATTCTTAATACATGTCCCAACCATCGCAAGCGAGCAAGCATCAGCATTTCTCTCAGTCCGTGGCCACCTGGTCCTAACACCCGCTTGCAGACATCTATATTTGTAACACGATGCTGCCACCGAATGCGAGCAATTCTACGCAGGCAACGGGTATCAAAAACAGAAAGCCGACGGACATCTTCCGCTCGGATAGACCAGGTTTCGCAGCCATAAATGAGTGTAGCACGCACCACTGCGTTGTACACTCGGCCTTTAGTATGGAGTGAAACATCGCGTCGACGCCACAGGTGGCGAAGGTTAGCAAACGCTGCACCCGCTTTGCGAACACGATGTGAGATCTCGTCCTCGACACAACCGCCAGCGGAGATACAACTGCCAAGGTAAACAAAGCTGTCGACCAATTCAAGATTGACATCGCACACAGTTAGGTTTGGAAGAGAGCCGCTCCAATCCTGGGTAAGTGTTTTACACTTGTTAGGCGCAAAGCACATGCCATACCTTGAAGCTTCAAGTGCCAGGCGGTCCAGGGCTTGTTGCATTATATGAGGGTCATCTCCCAGAAGTGCGATGTCATCGGCATACTCTAGATCGGTCGCTCGCTCACCCGGCAGAAGTTCAACACCTGTGCCCACCAGGCCAGCTAAAGCTTTTCTCAGGACATCGTCGATCGCGAAGTTAAAAAGGAACGGCGAGATAGGGCAGCCCTGCCGCACCCCGCTGGAGATATTGAACGAGGACGACAATTGTCCGTACGCTCGAACCCTGCCCGAAGTTTGGCAATATAATGCTTTCAAGATCCAAACATACTTCTCGGGCACTCCATGTCTCAGTAGACAGTTCCAAAGACTTTCACGATCGATTGAATCGAATGCCGCTCGGATGTCAAGGAATACCACGATAGTTGGTTTACGAAAAGTGTGGCGTTGCTCCAGTAACTGACGGAGTGTGAAAATTTGATCATGGGCAATACCAAAGTCATTGGTCAAGGGACTGTATCGCCTCCCATCATCACTATTGGAAACTGTCAGCTTGAATCAGTACATCATTTCACATACCTTGGTTCAACCATTGCGGATAACCTCTTGCTAGACACGGAGATTGATAAGCGGATTGGCAGAGCAGCTGCCATTTTGTCCCGATTGAACTCTCGTGTTTGGGGTAACCGCGTGTTAACAGTAAAGACAAAGATGATGGTATACAGCGCGTGCGTACTAAATGCTTTACTGTACCGCAGTGAAACCTGGACCGCCCATGCAAGACACGAACGGAAGCTGAATGCTTTCCATCTACGAAGCATCCGTCTTATCTTGAACATATCGTGGATGGACAGAGTGACTAATGCTGAAGTGTTTTCAAAAGCTGGTCTACAGAGCATGTTCATCCTATTACGACAGCGCCGCCTGCGGTGGCTTGGTCATGTTTACAGAATGGAAAATGGTCGTATTCCGAAATATCTACTCTATGGTGAGTTGCAATTAGTAAGTTGACCATTGGGTAGACCGCACTTGCGGTACAAAGACGTTTGCAAAAGAGATATGAAAGCTCTTGGAATTGACCCGGCCAGTTGGGAAGAACTTGCTCTTGACCGCTCACATTGGAGGCATTGTGTAAAGCGTCTGCAAGCTGGGGAGTTGCCGGTACAGCTCTTGGCTGTTGAACGTAGATCACGCCGCCGGCGTGCAGCTGATGAAATACAACCAATTTCTGGTCATCGTTGCCGGCGCTGCGGGAGAGATTGTTCCTCTTGAATCTGACTGTTTAGTCATTTCAAAAGCTGTAAAACATGAATATTCATGCGATTGTGATGTACATCCATGGTCGACATCGACCGAAGGAGGCCAACAACACTTATCTAAAGGTATGTCGTAAAACACTTCAATGAGCACGCAAGTGATTACACAGGGTCTTGTGTGCACGGATGTGCAATCGTGCAGCACTTCTGTGCTGTGCAGCTAACACCGTGTTAAATTGATTGGCTACCGGTACTGAGCTGCCTGCAAAAAGACGCTTGAGACTCACTGCCATTGCTATTTTCCTTTCCCACATCTGTCTGGGCCTGGGCAACCGGACAGTATCTTAGTCCATAGGGTCTTGTCCAAACGTGTATTGATGCAACTGATATCAGAAGAGAATGATTTTGTTGTTAAACCATTAGCAATAAAAAATGCCACCATAGAAGCAGTCATCTAAACGTAAAGTAGGGGTGCACATGACTGAGACATGGATATTGTTATTTTCGTTCACGTCACTGACTGGAGAATGTGCTGCAGCTGTCCATCACGTTACGATTGAGTTGCTTCACACTCGATCTGTTCTATTTTTCGGGTCTCTTATGATTTTGAACCCATCTACTGGCCCTCGTGAGGTCGCACCCCAAATATTATAATGAGTTTAACTAACGCCTGCCCTTAATTTCTTTTGGCAAGCAATTGAATCTGATTTTACATTTAATGGTTTGAAATCGTGGATATGATGTGCATGTAAATAACTGTCATTCTTGTCTAATCAAGTTTTTTTGTTTTTTAGCCTCTGGGTACTTTATATAATGCCACTCAAAGGAACATTTGACGTCAAATTAGGGAAATCCTTTTTCGAGCCAAATGCCGCCAGCTACTTAACCATGCGATATGATTTCATGCCAGCCTCGGTTGACCGCTCTCAATCAGGTTCTATAAAGGTGGATGAAGGGAAAGAAGTTGTTGTTACTTTGCCAAACGTTGCCTCTGTTGCGACTGGATCCACTGTTTTCCGTGGCAGTGCAAGACCTGTTCAAAAAGAATGCATCCTCATATACAACAAACGAGTATGTGACTGTATATATCCACTTTTGTCATGTGCATGTGCAATTGTACGTTTTTTTCTTGTACTGTGGTTAATCACTCCATATATACCGTATTCTATACTTTTAAAGTTCATTTACTAATTCAATTTATTTGTCAATGATCACGTCATCCATGTGAACCCCATGTAGATGTGAGCATTCCATAACCGGTCATTCCTATTATTTGGCTTAGGTCTGCTTCAAAGTACAACTTGTTTTACTACTCTCGAAGCTCCCTCGCATTTAGCATTGTGCACTAATTTGCACTATTTTCTAAAACATCAGTCGGATATTTTTCATTAATATGTCATCAAAGTTAACATTCAATCCTAACCGATTGTGGATATTTGCCCCTTGCAACTCAGGATGATTGCTAGTAAATTTTGGATGAGGCACATTCACCTGTGACAATGATATCTCATTTGTTTCTCTAAATTGAATGACCTCCATTCCATCTACCCGTCTGCATATATCTACGCCATACACTACTACGTCCTTACAGTATGGTAAGAGAAAAACAGTCTCTCCTGCTTGCTATTTTTACGGCAGGGGGACACAATCTTGAATTACCTCCGCAATTAATTACACGCAGGAACACGCTACAGTTTGATTGTCATTATCCCTTTCGTACATCTCTCTAGATGTGGGCATCCTGGTTACATATGACTATGCAGCACTTTATCTAAGTCCAAACCTGTGATTTTATACTTTGATATCCTCAAGTCAGCTACCGAGCATTATATAAATCTCTCATCTTTGTGTTCGTGGTTAAACGAAATGTTTCATTAAGTATACAGAGCAGCCATCTTGTTCATTTGCAAACCGAATTGTCACGCACAGGCCACCTGCAGTGTTGTAGCCCGCAATTAGTACATCTGATTTCGCAGCTTGATGTATCCAATATTGCTTATCTCTCGGAGCTTCTTTCGCACGTTTACGTTCATACAAGTTTAACCTGTATTTAACTGTTTGCTTTTTACTACCGAGTTACCTAGTACGACGTTTACGATACTCCCTGGCATTAGCCACTGAAGACAGTTACTAATAAGCTTTCTAAAGTCGGTGCACTGTATCTTCCGGGTTGGGATACCCACAATCCAAAATCGTAGTTTTTAGTTACAATTGAGTATGTCTCAAAACCGTGTTCAGTTGCGACCTTGCTGTAGCCCTATTCGTGGAGTGTTTGCTTCGTCTTGTAAGTTGTCTAGTGGAATGGCGATGCAAGTTGTTGTGATTCATGGCGTTGAGAGCCACAAAGAAGCTGTGGTGCTTGATTAAATGCATATTCCATACGAGATGTAGGCACCTCATTTCAGTTTCTGCTTACTCTACTATAGATTCCGTGTATGGTGTGTATGAAAATCACAAGCCTGATCCAGGCAAACTGCCGCACAGTCAGCGACTGCACGTAAGCTCAGATACTGTCAGGTTGCTCAGGCCTCAACACATATGAGGGGAGAAATAAAAATAGAAATGGTTGTAAGACTCCAGCGTGTTCTAGCATGCAGCTCACTACCGTTGGCCAATAAATTTAGCACGATGTTAGCCGTGCAGCACAGAGATGCTGCACGATTGCACACCCGTGTATTTATTTATGAATGCACATGCCTGACCCATACAGTGCCGCACATTCAGAAACTGCGCTTTGGCTAAGCTAGTGTCGGGTTGCCCTGGTCTAGACAGTCAAAATGGAAAATGACTATAAGACTAGTGTTTCCGCATGCAGCTCAGTGCCACTCACAAATCCATTTATCGCGGTATAACACGTGCATTACAAAAGCAGTGCTTCCGTAGCTATTTGGGTCCCTTCCCCATGTTTTATGATTTTATTTTTTTGTGGTCCTATGGCAGTCAAGTATTCGGTACTTGGTTACGTTGTAACGCTGCCCTTGATTATTATTATTATTATTCGGATAGGTATTTTGTGTCTTTGGGGTGGCGGAGTAAACTGTCTTACTTCAAATCCCCTAAATGTATCTTAAACACTTATGCGCTTTTTCTGGCAGAATTTGGCCCGTGCACACGAATTGTTCTGTGTAAGGCCATAAAGATATCCTGCATGTAGATCACAGCTAATGAATTCCTGTTAGACACTAAATTTAGTCATTGTTTTCATGAAGGATTGGGTTTCGCTATCATATCATTCATTCAAGTAAGTCATGGGAATTCAAACTGAATTGTATGCACCTTTTTATTATAGGCGTTGTTGAGTGATTCTGAGTACTACTCAAGCCCCGGCATGCAATATTGGCTTATACTATTAATGATGTTGTGTAAACGAAACTACCACTGACAGTTATTAGACACCAGCTTAAGATTGCGCTTTGATTCAATATAACCTAGTATTACGCCTTCATCGTGACCACTTGTTTAGTTAGTCTATGTTTTACTTTGCTTTAGACTGGTGAGCTTACTTTGGAGAAGATTGCTCATGCTGTGCAGTTGAAAAAGACACGAGAAGAGCAACGACCCACTCCCAACGTGAGAGATACTCCACCGGAATCCGCTAAAGCAGCCTCGGATAGGAAACCCACTGCGCGAAAATCGAATCAAGCTGCGTCGGTCAAACAAAAGTCACTCGATCAACCGAGACACTCCGCTTCCGTGCAATCGAAACCGCGAACGCTGAGTAGCAGCAGCAGTGACTTGAGTGGCGATGAAACCAAGCCCGTGCAAGCGCCTCCCGCTAGCAAACAACTTGCCTCGGACAGTGATCTTTCTGATTTGAGTAGCTCTTCAGACAATCCCGTCACTGATGCCCGAAAAAAGAAACGTGTCGCTCCGGGACACAAGAAAAAGTCAAACTCTCCCACGAAACCATCCAAAACGGATTATTTGCCAGCGCATCGAAAACTAATTGAACATGATTTGAAATTGAGTGACTCCGATTCGGATTGAATGTTTGTAATTGATTTGCCTAATTTCTATTTGTCTCCTTTAAATCATCAATGCATTCCTCGATTAGTTCGATTTCAGCCTTTTTATTGCAAAACGCTCGGCTGGGTTTCTTTCCTATCGTGTTATAGGTTAGTTTATCTCCTTATTTGATTTTTTGGCTAGACTGTTGATCTTTCTTAATAAAATGCACAACGAGCTCCGTGGAGATTAGCGTGTTTACTGACCGGATCTCGTGTATGGTTGTAATTTACGGTTGATCTTTGACTTGGTATACTTGATTTCGTATGTTTGATTGCCATACTAGATGTCATCACCAGCGAAACTTCTTTCGAAACAATTAGGCGATGAACATTTCTCGATTTATCTGCTGTGTGCGGTCTCATCTCCTATAATAGGCTGGGATTCGTTGTTGGTGTATTTTCATTCGTCCGTTAATGCCATCCAATTTGACCTGCTCATTGATTGATTGCGGCGTCCACTACCGCTTTCCGAGAAACACTTGAATGCTCTTGGTGATTAGTTCAGTTCCATTACAATAGAATTCGTGCCCATCTTTATCCAGATGTATCGAAATTAGTAATTTCTGATAATGGTGGTAGCCAGTTTGAGTTATCGTTTCCAGTTTGTCTATCAGCTTGCTTCGAAATAATTTTTACTTATGTCATCTAGTTTAGTGGGAGGAAAACTATGAATTAAAATGCTTTTTTATGATTTTGTTGCTATTTCGTCTTTTGAGGAGAGCATAAAGCGTGAATTTCGCCTTTTCATAATGTGTTGACGGACTGGCGTCATCTCTTTTCTGGAATCCTCTGAATATTTGAACTCGTTGCTCTCGCTTCTGTAGCGCTGATTGGTTTGTTATGTGGGTCCTTCCCCGTGCTTGAGAAAGTCAACTTCTCCGGAAAATCCCAGCCTTGGTTTCATATTGTATTGTAAAGTCAATCTACAGAAAACTAAATGGTTAGCGACTAAGCTCCGAGCACACTCAAGTGATTACGCTGCACGAATCAAATATCATTTCCTATATTTCTGCCTTTTAAATCTTGAGCGTCGTTTTAATTACCGGAGATTCATCTATCGTATGCAGCTTGGATTATTTTTCTTTGGAAGCTTCACGGGAACTGTAATGTAGTCAGAAGCGAAAAGTTGCCAATAAACTGTTCTTGCCCATTCATTAAAATCTTTCTTCTTCATGGGAACTGTTTTAAAAATTATTTTTCTATTTGGTTGACAGACCTTTACAATTGCCAGTGTCGCTAGCCCCCCCCCCAGTGGTGAACAAATACGGAGAGAGATCCAATCTCTGTAGCGACACAAGGCGCTTGGCCTCGACGAGCTCCACCCGGTATTTTTAAGGAAGGAGGCGAGACAGTCGTGGCAGAATTGCACGAGCTGTTCTCGAAGGTTTGGATGGATGAGAGGGTACCTGCCTCCTGGGGTGAGTCCCTGATAATACCAGTTCATAAAAAGGAGTACGGAACGAATGTTGCAACTATCGCGGAATTTGCCTTATCCCAGTGGTATCTAAGATACTGGCCGCCATCCTTCTTTGCAGACCCACCCCGATTCGTGAGGATAATTCTAACGAAGAGCAAGCTGGCTTTCGGCCAGGACGCGGATGTGTAGACTAGGTCTTCGTTCTACGTCAGTTGCTAGAACACCGACACCTGTAGCCGCGACCAACCATAGTGGTATTTCTGGATATTAGAGCCGCTTTTGTCTCGGTTGACAGATCCGCTCTATGGAACTGCTTACTTCGCAATTGAATCCCAACTAAGTACGTCGCTATCCTAAGAGACTTATACGCTCGCTCGATAGGGAGGGTAAGGGCGTACGTTAGCCTTTCACTGCCATTCAACACTACTACGGGTGTAAGACAAGGCTATCCAATCTCCCCGTTCTTTATTAACTTCGCCATCGATGACGTCCTCCGGAGTTCTCTTAGTAGTTTCTCCACGGGTGGTGTTTAGTTCCTTCCAGGTGGTCGTGTTATGGACCTGGATTTTGCCGATGATATTGCCTTACTGGGCGAAGACCCAACAGGCCTTGACTATGATGGTAATGGAGGCATCTAAGTATGGGCTCTTCTTTTTGCCAAGCAAGTGCAAAGTGCTCCTTCAGGACTGGTCAGGTGAATTGCCAAATTTCGCTATAAATGATCTTGTTCTCGATCATGTTGAGTAGTTCAACTGCCTAGGAAGTTTGGTGGTTGCTGGGGTCAGATAGGTAAGGAAATTACGTCCGGAATCGCTAAGGGCAGACTGGCATTCACCAAAGTTGAGGGCCTCTCGAAGAAACGTGATTTGAGTTTGAAGGGAAGGATATATTCAACATCGGTAAAGTTAGTGTTGCTTTACGGGAGTAAATGTTGGACAGTTCGCGCAGGTGTTAGGAGGCTGGAGGTCTTCGACCAACGTTGTTTGCGAAGGATTGCTCACGTTCAATGGCAAGGCCACGTTTGCGACTATGAGGTCATGCGTGTAGGTAATCGTTCATTTGCGGACGCTTCGTCTTCAAACTAGATGACATCATCAGCGAAACTTCGTTCGAAGCAACCGGGTGACGGGCATTATTCGAATTTATCTGCTGTGTTGCGAACTCATTTACCGTGATTGGCTAGAATCCTTGCATATTTTTGTTGTTGGTGGCGTTTTCTCATTGGTCTGTAGACCCCATCTAATTGAATGTGCTCATTGATTGATTGTGGTGTTGAATACCACGCTTCGAGGAACACACATGACGTGTTCTGCCTTTGGCGATGATTTCTGTTCTTTCCCAATTGAATTCGTGACCTTCTGGATCCATGTGTGCCGATATTACTGATTTGTAGTCATGTCGTCGTGTAGCCAGTTCGTGTTCATCTATCCTTGTTTCTAAACTTCTTCCAGTCTGTCCGATATAATATTTCTCACAATCGGAACACGGGATTCTGTACGCGACCTTATTTCTTTCCTCCTTCCTTCCTTAA
>JACCGJ010008427.1:0-69158 GCA_013407085.1 Atriophallophorus winterbourni | reverse complement strand
ATGGAATACCAGCTTGTTATTATAGCATAGGCACTGCATTTGCGCGTGAGTTGAAAAGCATAATCCTGTCGTAAGCATAGTCTAAACGGTGAATCATAGGGCTTGAAAAAATGTGTAATTCGAAAGTTGAAGCAACCTTGTCGCATGATACCATAATATTTTCAAGTACCAAATAAGGCATTTGTGTCAGACGACAAATGCGTTATTACATGTTACCCAAGAGTCGTGGTATTCCGCAGCACAGGCAGATATGTGAACATAAGTTGCACTCAGAGAGCATTTAAACCTAACCTCATTTCGAAATCAAGATTCCTATGGCAAGGTTGATGTCTAGTGGCACTTTCCTGTTTTCCCGAGTTAGGTATATAACAAACTATATATCTGATAACATTTTTATTTGTTCCTCGTGAAACAAGCAATTTGAGTTGCGTTTAGATTGTTTTCCAGTAAAAGCGAGTCAAAACAATAGATGGCAGGTTTTTAAAGTAACCCTGTGTTAAAACTAGGCTCTCGAACATTAATTTTGGTGTCTGTATATAATATAGTATTTATAATAACAATTAATTTGTAATCGTCGAGCTGAACAATCGTAAAATATATCTTTTAATCTGAATAAGGTTAATTTTTTGACATTTACTACATCTAAAAATGACACTTAGAAGTCTTCAGCCTATGTTATATTCTTTTGATCATTATTTAACAGACAATCAAGGCAGACGCTTACAAGGAGACAGTTGAAGCATCTCGCATTATGATTGGTGTGGCCAGAGCACATTTAATGCACGATCGGTATTGTAAGACTATTCTACAGAACACACCTAGTACGGTGCAGACCATAATTGATTGGAAGGCCAAACCGAAAGATGAAGAAAAGCTATTCCCAACAGATGAAGTTAAATTTCCACGTAAGTTGACATTTCGTTCGATCAATGCTGATTATTTCTTTGGTTAGTTGCACGTTGCTCCCATTGGTAGACGGATATGATGACAACTTTTCAACTCACAACTAGTTCTTACGCTATCCCCCAGAAATTTATCAATATTTATACTTTATCATCTGTGAAAATAATATAAAGTATCGCAATGTCTTTCAAAGTGGTTAAACTGTACCCTCGCTCGATTTGCGTGCTAAGTAAACACCTGTTTTTCGCTGAAAACCTGCTTTCGTACCAGATCGTTAATCCTGAATATTCTTGGAGTAACCAACTATGCTTGTGCAATATGCTTGAACATGCGATCACATCTTTACTGGCAACTGGATTTCTTTCGTAATCCTTTAATGTCTCATACATAGAAGGGGTCACATTGTTACTCAATTCATTGGCAATATAATAATGGCTGCAGTTTCACATTAGCTAGGAAGTTCGACTTTCCTTTGGACGCGAGATTAACGCGGGTTCTGTGGTCTGATTAGGAATGAATACCAAGTCATCTGGACTGACTGATGTTACCGTAATCCACTTTGTCTGTTACAACTGATCGGCTTAAACCGATTCGAAGTTAGAACAAGAAAATCACATTGGATCCAATGTTTTGCGGTGAATTCTGAATGTTTCACTTTAAAATTTGAACTATATCTTGACCGATGACGTTCCAGACTGTCCTCCTTTGTTTGGAATAGGATCACCGTGATGTGCGGTTGTACAACACATTCAAACCCTGATCTGACTTACACACCTTTTCATTATATTTTCCGTCATATCCAATTGTAAAATTGTTACTGAAGATAGTCGTAAAGTGAAGTACGATACACCCAAACCCCATCCAGTTGGCGAACTTTCAGCACCTGTAAAATTCGGAGATAATCATTCGAAGTCAACAACCTCGGCAAGAAAACATTTAGATCCCCAGAGGGTCACATTCCATATTGCGAAAACGGTCTACTTGCGCATGGCTTTATTTTTGTTCACTACTTAACATCTTTAAATTGTTAAATCGACGTGCTTCTGTGTAATTTTTTTATCAACACCATTCACAGATATCTCATTCGAAAGCCGAAGACAGTTCCGGGATGTTTTGGAATATGCCACGCATCCATCTACCGGATTCCTGTATCGACAGTAAGGCTAGTCAATGAAGTGATTAGTTTACACCTCGTAGGTTCGAACTTCAAGACGATTATAGCTGACGATGCGTTGTTAACGACGATCAATGCTCCGAAATATTCTTTGAGCAGAACACTGTCATTGAGAATCCAATCACAATGTTGTTTTCAACTATTATCGCTTTTTATGTAATCAGTCGTGCCCTGGGGTGTGCAAAAACACTCGAGCTTTTTGAGAATAGATTTATGTCGACGACTTAAAGTCCAGATCGTATTCGAAATAGCAATGTTTCGTTCAACGGTTTACTTAAAATGTTTGGGTAGCCAATAAACAATATTTTTTATAGAATAACGCAAAATCTGCAATGGCACGGACAAACTAAAGTAGGATGGCCTAAAATTGTTAAAGCAAATAGTAGCAAAACATATGCAGACCGTGAATAAAAGTGCCTATACATTGTCATGAAAATCGGAGAAGACGATTGAGAATACTGGTTGCGATTAGTCTTGAACCGGAACGGGCATTACCGCTTCAATGCTTAATTCTTTGAACGCCGACGTTAAATTTGACCACTCGCTGAGTAAGCTACCCCAGATCGGGCATAGGAATGGCTGAAGAGCACATTTCCTGTTAATTTCAATACATTTTTGAAGACAAAGAGGAAATAGCATAGTTTAGATCATCGGAGTCCAAGCGATATATGTATATAACGTGATAGTTTTAAGGTTGTGATAGCCAGAGTTGTTTTGAGAATAAGCTCACATTTCCGAAATTGCACTAACGGTGCGCATCTCATATATACTCTACAAACCTGGTCCGCGTACGTTTAACGTCTCCACCCATAATAATTTAAATTATTCCATAAACCCATCTGTTTACACTCTGATAATTGTTGGCCATTAATGTTTGCTGTTCCTAATAACGATCCATCAGCCGACCAGGTTCACATTTTATTACACCCCATATACAACCGCTTTCTCCGGTGGGGAAACTTTCAACTGGATAGCCTATCAGCATGCGTCGATATCCAGTTTAACATGCAGTGCAAATGTTGCACTTGTGCCTAAAATCATACCAGGTGTTGCTCACCGCTAACCGTCTGAAATCCGACGAAAGTCGCGTGTCAATTTTCCTACTTTGAAACGAGACGCTATGTATAACCGAATGTGGAAGTGTTTCCCTGAATGAACAATCTCAACCAATCGCAGAATCGACGATATGTGCGGTATGAGCTTCATCATCACTATGACTGTCCTAAATTTATACCGTAAACATTCTCCATATCAACAAAAATAAGTTTGGGATTGATCATTTTAAAGGTAGAGAAAAAAGCCCACGCTATCATGGCAATGTGAGGGGTGTAAGAAAAACATAGTTACTCATTGCTTGACATTTTATAGTATTGCTTGCATTCGACTTTTTCACTTGACTAAACGTTCCACGCTATTTATTGATCAGACATGATACTATCCATCGTTTTTAGCTATTTCATTTCTTCTTGAGATGCTAAGTCGAATATTTACCTTCGGAAATTGCTTAAGTCCTCAACATGTATTCCAGGTGCAACGTAACACGCGAACGAAGAGCGCACAAAAGCTTATATTGTAGCAATGAATATTGCTTGTGCCGATAAAACATTTGAGATTGGAGTTGGTGTGAAATTACACTTACAGCGCCTCCAGCTTCACACTCTCCCACTTGAATGTGAGCGGGACTTAAGTGAATCACAATACTCGATTGTGCGATGCATATACTTCCTTCGTGAATCAACTGCTCCGCATCATGTCTAATATCACCACTACCTGAAAAATCAACCACTACATCACAAATCATTTAACATCAAACGTGTATTCACCTCTCAATGGCATTGTCGTTCAACTCAGGACAGCTACGTGATTCTCATGCGATCACAGAGTATGTAACCGGAGGTTAACTGGATTGTATTCCGCGGTACGTGATTCGTCGTCAGTTTAATGAATTTGACCTTAACTGTTGAATAGAGTGATTAAAAATTATATCATTTCAATCGGAAACCGCGATGGTACCAATGTGTTTGATTGAGGCAACACAAACTACTCGTTCCGGCCTCACAAAGCGCAACGTGTCGAGCTAATAGGAACCACATTAACTACGAATCTTGGCCTATAGATAACACGATATCTACATTGAAGATATCTACTAAGCAGAAAGGTTCTGAACTCAAACAATCAACAGACGCTAATAGCGTTGAATGGAAGAGGTCAGCAAACATCTTTTCTCTAATGATATAATCAAACAGAATAAACTAGGGATGCTGGTGCGAAAATGAATTAGGTATAATACAATTATATTGTCTTACTCTACCCAGACGAATAACCTAAATAACAAACACAAGCAAATGTTTGAATATAAGCTCGAAAAGTACTCATGATTGCATAGCGCTTAAAAGGGCGCTTAAAAGAGTTCCAAGGTTGTCACTGCCGGATCTAAATCATGTATCAGAAATTTTCTCTTGTAATGTGCAAAGTGCATTCAAAAAGATTGTAAAATACATAGTCTGCCTGAAGAGCGTGAGAATCCGTGTTAGAATAGAATAGAAGAACTAAGTCTTCAGTACATTCAAATCGAAAAGCTTTTTAGCATAATCTCTCTCAATTCCGGATGTCGGGATGTCTGCAATACAGGCCTTTAATTAGCATCAATTACAATATTGGATGAGTAACGAAACGGAACACCATTGTCGTACGCATTTGGCGATTGAAAAGTTACTTGTTTTTCTCGAATCTGTGATTCCCTTGAAGTTCGGCCACCTTTCTTGATAATAGGTATATTTCTTGATTCTCCCCAAGACTGGGAAAAGTTTTCTGTCTCCCAGGCCTGATAGGAAATATTAATTCGTGTGTATGATAGTGTATATGATAACATCGCCTTCCTCAACACGTCCATCCGGACCAGTCGCCTTAGAGCTCCCCTCTTATGCCGAACCACCCGGCCAGGATTCGCAACGCGAAGTAAAACGTAATGCATTGGCTAACTTTAGCCACCTAAAGTTCTCACGAACGAGACAAGTGACGCTCCTCATGAATGATTAACTTAATATCCTTCTCTGAGATTGCCTCGCTGACTCCACTGTTTTGGAACCCGTAAAACAAATAAGTTGGAACAACTTTCGAACGTTGCATGCATTGTTTGTATTTGGTAAAATATCCCGAATGTGCTAAACCGTGACCTGCTGTTTGCTGACGATGCAGCCATTATTGCTCAATCCCAAGAACACATCCAGTCGCTAATAGACTGCTTTTCGTCGACATGCAAAGACTGGGCAAACAATCTGCATAAGCTTGGCAAAGTCCTTGGTCAAGGGATTTTATCGAATCCAATCATCACTGTTGGAAACTGTCAGCTTGAACCAGTACATCATTTCACATATCTTGGTTTAACCATTGGATACACTAGACACGCAGATTGATAAGCGGATTGGCAGAGCAGCTGTCATTCTGTCCCGATTGAACCCTCGTGTTTGGTGTAACCGCAAGCTGACTGTAAAGACAAAGATGATGGTATACAACATGTGCGTACTATATGCTTCACTGTACGGCAGTGAAACCTGGATCACCCACGCAAGACATGAACGGAAGCTAAATGCTTTCCATCTAGGAAGCATCCGTTGTATCATGAACGTATCGTGGATGGACATCAACAACTATCACCAGGCCTCGTCTTCAAATTACACTTCTGAATGATGATATCCATTGATCATTGAATGTTTGTTCTCCGCCAAGGGCTCAACGTTTCGCATTCCAACAATTGGCCACACCGCAAATGTAATTGTTTGTGAACTCTCATTGAAATTTTGGCTGTGTTGCATTTTCATTATACACTCGTTTTGTGCACCGTTTCTTAGTAAAATAATCAGTGTAGAATGAGATTTTAGCATATTTCCGGTGATCCTATAGACACGAGTATAACTAACGAAGAATGTATTCAAATTATGGCAAGATGTTGGAATAAGTTTGAGATCAATCGGGAAATAAAGCCATAGAGGGAATGTTTGCCAAAGAAGATTACACTAGTATTTTGGTAACAGTTGAAATATGCTTATGCGACAGAAGTGAAATGTTAGCAAAATATGTCATAACCCATTATTCAGAACATATTTATCGAGCATGGTGCATATGATCAAGGTGTCAGTTCGAGAAACGAATGCTCTCTGGTTTCCAAAAGTCTTCTCGACATTAGGATAGATAATGCAATGTTAGAAAAACTCGGACAAAAATTAATTGAATGTAACGAAGTTGCTCACCGCAGTGCACAAAACAAACAACTATGTTTGACAAAGTTGCACGGATTTGGATTAATTCATTACTTGCTTTTTGGCGTTTACTTGAGAACCATCAAGTTTTTACTGCTTTACCGTTGACTTAACAAGGACAGAAATTCGAAGCTCTAAAGAAGATTCTCAAACATGGCCTACATAGTATGGAGCTAATGGCGTTTTTCTCGTCAGTATTGCTCCAAGTAAAATATACATAGAAGGACTTTTCCATGAACAACAATAGGCTTTTATAGTATGGCCGTGTTTATTCACGGTTCTGAACTACCGTCAACGTTGCACCCGCCTTCAAGGTGTCAATATATCGATTAAGAAATTAGGTATTCATTAGGCTGAGATTATGAGACCGAATTCCGCGCACACATTTGACGCCGTTCTGAACGTAATGGCAACAGTTCACAACTTCTACAACTGTGCAAAACAGACAAAATCGCAAGACATAATTCTTAGTAGAGGACGGCTAGTAGAACAGCGTTACCGCACCAAACAAATCTAGCGACAAATGCTCGAGTGCTTCACACTAGTAAAGTTAGCAGTATTGTGAAAGGTAGTCGTTTAAGCGTTTAACATGAACTAGCAAAGGTGCTCATTTCACACCAAGGCAGTTGTTGTGCTCGATGAATGGATATTGTGATTATGTTAAGTTTTATGCGATGCAACACTGTGGTAAAGCAAGAGATTCTCACGGTGCGTCTTAAGTCCGTACTGAGCCACCGATCCGTGGGGTACTGAAAAGTTGACTGTAAACGGTAAACATGCAGTGTAAGTTGGTCATCCTGTGTTGAATATACATTTTGTAACCAAAATTCATAAACTTCTAGAACAATTAGTAGTTGGGACGAGGTGGCAAATATTGGTTGTTGTTGTTGTTGGCCTCCTTCGGTCGATGTCGACCATGAATGTACATCACAATCGCATGAATTGTCATGTTCTACAGCTTTTCGAATTACTAAACAGTCCGATTCCGGAGGAACAATCTCTCCCGCAGCGCTTGCAACTATTGGTATACTTGCATTAAATTCGATTTTAAACCATACGAATAATAACTAAATGATTTTTGGTGGAGGTCAATAGGTTGGTCTGGAACTATAAACAAAAACGAAACACGTTTATTCAAATGTTGGCGCAACGTGTCCGCTTGTTACGTGATCTGTAACAAGTTCTAAAGGTCACCCGTTATGTTCCACACAAAAATACGATCGTATTCACAGGCAAATAATATGATGTTTTTCTATCTTTTGCGAGTAAAATTACATGGAAACCTTGCCGAAATATTATTGCTTGAACTATTCTGAGTCTTGTCGCTACTAACCAGCCGGTTTATTACGTACGATAATTACTAACTTGCTTCTGGTCATCATACATGTCGTTTGATACTTTTGATAAATGTTCTACTCACGTGTTACGAAAATACTTCACCCTCGGTATGATCAGCTCATAATTTTGTAGGGTAGATGGCAAGAATACAGCTGGCGCGATTCAACTAAGTTCCAGAGAAGCTCGCATGTTACCGTCTACATAACACAAATCTTTCACATGCACGCTTGTTAAGTGATGTTCGGAGGCAGTATTTTAAATAATTCTCCGGAACTGCAATATCATATTGTTTTGACGAAGCTTTGTGCGAACTGATTATTTTATTCGAAATAAAAATTTTATTGTTGGAAAGAATTTACACAAAATATAAAATTGTTATCTACTATAAGTTCGACACTCGGTTATTAACTAATGCTTATAAAATAGGTACGCATTAATTAGAATTTACAGAGCTCACTAAAGAAAACGACAGCTTAGCGAAAGGAGAGACCGCTGGTGAAAACCGAATTCCAACTAAGCTCATCAGTCGTTTGCTTCTTCAGCCGCGGCAGGAGGAGTGCCTCCCACAAGAGTTGCGAGTTACCAATGTCATCACGCTAATTGAGAATAACCATGATTGATGAGACTGCAACAAGGAATCTCAATTCTGAATGTTGTAGGAAATTGTTTGCTGAAGTTTTACAGATGCAGCTACAAGTTTTAGCTTAGATTTTACTCCGAATTTCAATGTGGCTTCTGCAGGGGATGATCAACCGTTAACATGATCTTCTCTCCCTGAGACAACTTCAAGAAACGTGTCGGGAAGGGCGCATGCCATTATACACTGTTTTTTATTGATTTAACGAAGGCATTCGACTACGTCAGCACGGAAGGTCTTTTCAAAATGCTTGATATCATAGGCTGCCATTCAAAACTGATCACACTCGCTAATTCTTTTTACTCTGGCATAAATGGCTCAGTCCATTTGAACGGTTTCAGTTCAGAAGCCATTGAAATTAGCCGAGACGTCAAACAAGGATGCTGTTCGGCATTTTATTTGCATTGCTTCTGGAGCACGCTTTTAAGACAAGAACGGAAGGCATTTACATAGGTACACGAAGTGATGACAGGCTTTTCAACTTGAACCGGCTGAGGGCACAAAAGGAGGCACGGGATGTGCTAATCCGTGACCTGCTATTTGCCGACGATGCAGCGATTAGTGTTCACTCACATGAGCAGCTTCAGTCACTCATTGAATGTTTTTTCGTCGGCATACAGAGACTTTGTTCTGACAGTTACCATGAGCATGAGCATGAGCATCAGCGTTGTCCTTGGTCAAGGGACTGTATCGCCTCTCATCGTCACTGTTGAATACTGTTAGCTTGAACCAGTAAATACTTTCACATATCTTGATTCAAACATTGCGGATAACCTCTCACTAGACACGGAGATTGATAGGCGGATTGGCATAACAGCTGCCGTTTTGTCCCAATTAAAGTGTCGTGTCTGGGGAAACCGCAAGTTTACTGTGAATTCAAAGATGATGGTATACAGTGTATGCGTAATAAATCATAAGTGTACAACAGTGAAGCCTGGACGATCCACGCAAGATACAAACGGAAGCTGAATGCCTTCCATATAAAAACATCCGCTGTATCTTAAAATATCGCGAATATGTAGATTTATGAACGAAGAAGTGCTTTCTACAGCTTCTCTACAGAGCATGTTCACCTTTATACGACAGCACCGCCTACGCTGATTAGGCTATGTGTATGGAATGGAAAATGGCCGTATTTCAAAAGATCTGCTCCTTGGTGAGTTGAAATCGGAAAAGTCGACCTTTAAGCAGACTGCACTTGCAAATCAAAGAGGTTTGCTAAAGAGTTACGAAAGCTCTCAGCATTGACCCTACGAGTTGGAGTAACTTGCTCTTGACCACTCACTGTGGAGCCACGGTGTAATGCGTAATCTGCAAGCTGGGGAAGAGCAGATACTGTTATCGACTTCTGATTGCAGATTATTCGATAAGTTGTACATCATGAAAACATCATGCGCTTGTCATTTACAACCAAATGAGTCCGCAACCGCAACAGATCAGCAATAACGGATACAATTCATATTAACATTTACTTTACTCAGTGAAAGTTTGTTTTGAGAATACATTTCAGGATGTAAAAATGCGTTGCTATGGCGAATCTCTAGATGCCAATGCTGCTAAAGCCAACTACGTGAAATAGCACGTATGGGAGGTGTCTACGAGAATGAAATTAATGTTTAAATGCATGAGCATTCATGTGATAGAGCACAGGTCGAGTTTTCATGAACAGTGGCAGTTAAGACATAGGTTTAGTGTTCGCCTGACTGTTTGACATTTGACCCCAAAGTTAAATTATCAATCAATTAAATTTTGAGGACTATTTGACCAAGTGTACAAGTTTTGCAGCAGCAGGAGTGGTGGGGAACTTGTATGTGCAGGACTAGTTCAACTGGTTGACCCGAATTCTTCTTCCAAATATGTCACCTAACGAAGTGAATGCTCGGGCCAATTCATGCTACGGTGATGTTCAAGTTCAAACTGGCAGTATTCTTTAGTAAATCTTATCGAGGATGATTGATTCAGCGCCGCGCTGGCTAATCATAATTGGTTAAAACTCAAGCAGTTAGGTCGACGACCAACCGTTTTATTATGGTTAAAATAAGAGAATGTTGATGTTATCTCACTACGATTTCTGCAAGGGTTGCCAATCAGCTCGTTCTCAACGATAATATAGCAAATTTGTAGATAAATCACGACATTATAGAAAGGTCAAAATTTTCAACATGGACAATTGATGCTGATAGATTGGCGCTCGCTGAGATTCAAGATTCAAGATTCAAGATTTATGGTTGAAAAAGCAATTAACTTTACAATAACCACAGGGTGGAAAATATAGGTACAAATGTATATATATATATATATATATATCTATATAAATATATATATAAAAAATCCCAAATCAATGGGACAATGATAGCTAATTAATAGTTTGGGGAAAATTCGGATTAGCTCTCATATAAGTATAAGTATTTACTTTTTGGACCATTAAAACTTTGAATTACTTTGAATTACTTTGAACATCTAGACTGATACGTTTTGACAACCATGCCTTCGCAGGATTTGGCAGGACGAAGTTGAATACAACTTCGTACTGCCTAAAGGGACTCCGGTTCCGGACTTTTTCTCGAGGTTAACTCCTGAAACCTTTTACTTGATTGGATGTAGCCATGAGACAGTGGAGGTTTTCCTTCCCCTAGACTAGCACACTTTGCTTCATATGCAGGACTACGCGTGAATACCGAAAAAACAGAATTCCTCCGTGTGCTAACTGATGAGCACCCATCAATCACCATCAATGGTAAAGCAGTCAAAGACGTCACGCAATTCGTCTACCTCGGCAGCATTGTTTCAATAAGTGGTGGCACGGACGAAGACATAGTCGCCAGAATCGGCAAAGCAAGATACGCGTTCATAGCTTTGAAACCCATTTGGGAGTCGAAGGTTCTATCAAAACGCACGAAACTCCGTATATTCAGAAGCAACGTCAAATCCGTGCTACTCTATGGATCGGAAACCTGGCGAGTGACAGCAAAGTCTTCTGGCCGCTTGCAATCATTCCACAATAATTGCCTTCGTCGAATTATTGGGGTAAATGGCCAGAAAAGATAAGGAATCAAGACCTGTGGCAGATTGCTGCTGAGGACCCGATCGCCCAGCAGATCAGTAGAAGAAAGTGGAGATGGGTTGGGCACACCTTGCGGAACCTTATGATGACATCACGCGTCATGCTCTGGTATGGAACCCAATCGGGAAGAGACGGGTCGGACGCCCAAGGCTATCTTGGAAGCGCTCGTGTGAAGAGGAAATCCGCAAGTGTGGACTTAACTGGAACGGCATCAAACTAGCTGCTATGGACAGACCAATGTGGAGACAAGTTGCCGAGGCCCTATGTTCCTCCAGGAACTCAAGGGATTAAGTCAATTAAGTCAAGGTGGACCACCTTCATGGACTTACGAGCTTCACCTGCCCGAAGCAAGCTGGTTTTGAGGCGCCAGTCAACCTCATTTACCTTGTCTCCTGTCAGTAGAAGCAGCTCCGCCAGTCACCCAGGACCATGCGTGCAGGCCAGGAGCTAATCTTGGTTGTTAGGCTATGTTAGACGCGCACCATTGGAGCATTTTTGGATTTGGGAGCTTATTCCCAAAACAGCTCTGGCCGTAAAAACCATGGTAAAATTTCGATTCACGAATTCAAGTCGAGTAAAAAACCTACTGCATTTTTCAGCAATTCGCGCGAAGGAACAACTCTCGACTACTTGCTTTAGAAATAGTATAAATCCTCTGCCAAATTTGGGATATACCTTGTGCTACAGAACTGAGAGAAAGAATACCGCACAATTGCTACGGATCCGCTGGATAGATTTTTACTAGTGACTAGTACCGTACAGGAAGCTTTGTGAAATCTAAAATCATTATGTATTTGAGGTGCACATCCCCTTCGAAATCGAAAGCAAGAGGCTAACGCGGAAGAAATTTTGAAAAAATGATGACTATCAACTAGAAATTCGCGGTAGGGCGACCAGGTGGTGAACGAAGTAAATATCACAGGACTTGAAACCAATATAAATTCTGTTCTGAATGAGCTACGTGAAGTGGTGCTGGACACCTTCCAAACTATAAACTCTCAGTAAAGAAATAATGAGTCAATTGTATAACAGTTCACGACCAGCAGCTCTTAAATAGGTTTTAATGACAGGTTAGAAGAGTTACACGACACTGTATTATAGACCACTTTGAATGGACAGAGATATTTTACCAACGAACAATACTGGCGTGCGGTCGTATTTTTGTTGCTCTGACACTTTTGCCCGTTTCTTCGCCAAATCAACTCGGATTTTAACCGTTCAAAATTTTTTGCTATACTTTGACGAGAGCTATCGGAATTTATACGTTTTGATGTGGTCCGTCGATTAACAGCAAAGTTACCGTTTCAACGTAAATATCTCGGTTTGCTCACGCGTGCAAACTTTCTCCCACAGTTAACTATCGTACGGTTTTTGTTTTAATTGCAAAGATCACATCGAACTACACATTTTGATACGCCATTCTGTACTCTACTCTGTGTGGTTATCGAGTTATCACAGATTATTCGCAAAATGACCAAATCAAGAATTATAACCCAGCTAAACAAAATATTCATTTGCATGCTTTTCCGTCATTCACACCCCATGACCGGTTTCGTGCTGTTTGCACTCATCAGGTAGGGACAGTAAGATCAGGATCCGCATGCGCTAAATCGACCAGTCGAACGGGCGACCATTCTTAACCGGTTGTCCCAATTCAGCATACAATGGGTGGTCGAGTCACGAGATCCAACACCCACGCGAAAAAATCGACCGATCATGGTGTGCATACGACGGTTGTTCCCCCGACAGCGACATCAAACCACCTTGACCTCTGCGCCAAGTGCCTGTACCCGGTAAGCAATTATAGTGCATTGGTTAAATGTATTTTTTGTGATATACATGTACACGTGGCCTGCGATGAGACTTTGACCGATGAGTGTGTAAAGATCGTGAATGATAAAAACCTCCCATCCGTTTGCTATTTCTGTATTGACTGTAGAAATTCAATAGCGAATCGTAATCCCAAGAGTACACAATTCTCTGCTAGAAACGAGACTAATACAATAGAGAATAGATTGTTGATAATAGAAGAGGAACTTGCAAATTTAAAGAATACTCTACGACCAATAATCAACACTAAAACAGTTGAATTGAATAATGGAATACCCTCGACCTCACCACCACAGAGTGCTTCTAAAAAGGTTAAATTACGCGACACTGAAGTGATACTTAGAAAGGCCTTGAAGCAGAAACCGTCTACGTCGAACGCTTCTTTGGCCAAAGTTGCCACGAAAAATACTTCGCTTAATGTCATCTGCACCGATTCGGCACCAATTGGAACGCCCCCGGTGGTACAAAAATCATACAGAGAAATGCTTTTGCGGTCGACCTCCGCTGCACAATCTGAGCCTGGCACACTAAACCTAAATCAAAAAGCCTCACATTCTATGAAGAATGACCGGACACGCGACAAGCATTCTCATTCGTTAAGCGTAATATGTACGAATGTTAAAGAGTCTGGCGAGAGCTTGTTAGATAGAAAACACAAACACAACCTCGATATATGGTCTCAAATTTGTCAACAGTTGCAAATTAAGCATGTTACTCCTGACAAACTGATTCGTCTAACTCGCCATTCCACCTCACCTCATAGTGATCAACCTCGGTTACTAAGAGTCACACTGGAGTGCGAGGCTGATATCGAAAACATACTGCTAAATTCGTACTGACTAAAGACGGATCCGACTTCAAATTGCCGGATATATCCTGATGTGCCATGGTGGGAACGGTAGGAAAAAACGGTATCGCGGAGTATGGTTCTACTTGGGGTACCAGAAAATACCACTGAAGCATCGGGACAGGAAACAGCAGATCATGACTCCAAGCAGTGGCGTTACATTGCGTCTTTGCTTAATATTTCTAACGTTGTGATCACTGACACTTGCCGGGTGCCTTTTTCAATAAACTATAAAGGAGACGGACCGAAACCTCTCAGGATTACCTTTTTAACTACCGACATGGCTGAATTTGTCAAGTCCGAATGGAAAATAGCAAAACGTGCATTACCGAAAGACATTAGACTTTGTCCACCGAGACCAAGTACCATGAGTGAGACACATTCGCGGCTGGGGGCGGTAGACGGCAGCGTTCCCACCGAAACGGAAGCAATCAATACATCAAAAAACGTAGTGGTTCTATGGAATGCCCTACCGCAAGATGTTGTGAATGCAACGACAATTGATGTTTTCAAATCGAAATTGGATGCATACGTCAAACAATACCCTGAATTTGGCCCGGTGTATTGAAGCAACACGAACCCAAAAAACATTAACAATGTGATTTTGATTTAAAAAATTTTTTCGCAATAGTTGTCATCCAATGGTACGTGTAAAGCATTAGCTTTTTATCACCATAAATCTTGATTCTTGATTCAAATACAAAGAATACATGCAACGTTCGAAAGTTGTTCCAACTTATTTGTTTGCCCGGTTCCAAAAACAGTGTTGTTAACAAAACCAGTTGCAACTCAAGTTCGGCGAAAACAAGAGACTCACAAGCTGACTTGTAGGCATGATTCCCATGTGTCCGTCACTCATCAAGGGAGCATTGGTTCCGCTGACCATTCATGTGACCACTGCAGTTTGAAAACGGGTGTGCACGTGATCGAATTCCGGGCCTTAGTTTGTCGGGCAAATTGAGTATGCCTATCGATCCGAAATCACGACTAGTTTGATTGGTGAATTTATGGAACTGTATTCACTCATCTTACCGTATACGAAGTTTCAGCTCAGAAACGTCTTATTCGGTTACCGTAAATTACGTACAGCCAAGGTCTGAATTAACAGCGGAAAGAAAGTAAATAAGTTTCATATGGCAATGTTATTCACCATACGTATGCAATTACAAGTAATGGCAATTTCTAGCATCTTGATGATCGGAAATTGGGTAAATTCAAAAAGTTGTCTAGATGAATGATATCACGATTGCCGCCAATTGATGATCATATTCAATCATTCGCATCAACTAAATGTCACATCTATTCAAAGCTACTGGTGCAAGTGGTTGAGGTGTGGTAATCTTGATAAAAGAAGCTGTTCCCCAAGAAAAGGCTTCAACAGGTCCTTTCCCAAATAATTCACTGTGGCTAAGAAATGGCTTGCGCTCGCGTGTGGCTAAGGTAAATGTCTACTTTGTTTTACTCGATCAATTGCTAATAAATGCTCCATTGTGAACTAAATGGGGCAAGATAACAAGTTATCGGGCTTGGTGATTTTATTCTTGCTACTATCGATTTGAATACTGGAATTTCCCCTCAAGCCCGTTAATATCGTACCATTTGGAAATGGTTAATAATCAAGCGATAGTTCATCCTATTCAAGAGCCAACAAGGGGCTGATATTGGGACATAGATAATGTGCATTAGAATGTAAACAAAGTTTTAAAGTTTAAGCTACTGTTGGGTAAGGCTTGCACGACCAACCTATTCAAGGTCGCAACAGAAATAAAGTATGGATTTCATAAATATTACTCGAAATCTGCACAAATAACTAATATGCCACATTTTATTACCTCAAAACTTCGCTCAGGAATTATTTAACTACAAGAAAACAACAATACACCGGTACATGAAGACCACTCTATTTGATTAAAAATCCAAGATATCCTATTTTGCTCGACTAAACGCATTTCACAGTCATACCCATGCATACCGATCATTTTTACACCCTACGCCCACACCAATTCCTAAGGCTGTCCTGAATCGGTAGGATTTGACCCGTTTGCCCGGCTATTGATCATTACTGCCTTACCAACACGTGATTGGCCAATCAATATGGCAACGATTTCATCCACATAAAAGTCCACGTCACACACCGGGTAGTACAGAAGTTCAATATCTATTTTGAACCGGTTTTTCAGTCCTCTCCGTGCCGGGTGGCACATGAGGCGAAGACAACTTCACGCCAGTGGTTCCGGTCTGTCGCTGCTTCCGTTGCCGTCTACACCGTGAATCCTTGTGCATGTAGTTCGCGTTCCAACGTTCTGCGCCAAGTTTCCTTGGGCCGTCCCCTTTTTCGTTTACCTTGCGGATGCCAGTGCATGGCTACCTTCGTATGCGAACTGGGATCCATCCTGCAGAAATGACCGAACCACGGATCTGTTGTCATCGTTTCCGTAGCAATGTAGGTTTTGCGGGATAGGGTTGCTAGCCCTAAGCCCAACCCTCCTCCTTTCTCAGACGGGCTTGGGACCGTCCTTGGCGGAGTTTTGAACCGGTAGTGGAGTGTAATTTCGGGGGATGTGGGCAACACATTATTTTGAATTTAATTGAGAAAGTAATATTCTATCGGGAAAAGTCATCTAAATTTTATACATGCTAAAAATACTAGGAAAAAGCAATATTCCAATAGTTATTTGCGATTTCACCACAGCACATTTTCAATTAATCTGAAAAGCGGATGCACCCGTACCAAGCAAAGTTTAGGCTTGGTTGGACAGGGTGGAGTTCAACCAGTATGTTAAAATTAATCAAATCTGAAGATACAATACTTATATTTTGGTTCAAGTGTTTTATGGTAAGAAAAGCTAGAAACAGGATAAAGCTCATCTCTTATTTACCCACCGAATTGTTTTTTCACTCGGAATCACTGTCAGCATGGTGAGCGCGTCAAAAACATTCCATCGTGATTGCCAATTCTCCTCCCTGAGCCTTGTTGAGGTTCTCCGGTTGACACACCAAGAGCAGGGAATTTAAACCCTTGTTCGACTAAAAGTTAAGCACGACATAGGAAAATCACTGATCAACAGGCAATTAAACTTATGACCTCATAATTCTTGATTATTTGGCCACCAAAAAGCCTTTGCAATCGGGCCACACCTACGTGGACACGACTTTTTGTTGAGTTGAAACTAGGCCAGTGTGATAACGTTGCACAATGTTCTTGTAGTGTTGTGGCTTGTGTTGGAATGCGCTAAACACAAACCTGAGAGAATTGAAACGGTAACCGAACCACGATAGCTTTGAAATTGAACGGTGTGATTATTAGGTAGCAATTTCATATATTGCTCAATATGAGATTAGGCTAATGTTAATTGGCAGCAAATTATGTGAACATGATGGCAAATTTCTACCCAATTACTGAATAAGGGAACCAGTACTTATATATATAAATTCATGATTTTGTGCTGACATCAAAATCTAGAAAAGGAAGCGTTGCACTAGGGATTTGCTTCTGAACTGAAATATACAATATCTTCAAATGGAACCTTTTCTTTCTTCAACATAGCTATGATATAATAGTTAATAGTTTTGTGAATAACTGATGAGAAACATGTTGCGTAATTGATTTTAAAATGTCAAGAAAGACAAGTGAAGTATATTTTCAAATTTTATTACAGTTTTACATTACTTGCATTGTCAACTACGAAAGGTTATGATGATAGATAATTACGAGGTTAAGGAATTATTAGCAACATCTTTATTCCCCTGCGGGATACAAGATGCATACATTATTTCTGTCACAGTGAGTTAGGCGGGTTCGAACATCATTAAAGAAACAACATCATGAATAGAGTAATTTTCGCCTAATAACTTTGCTAATAAATCCTCATTGTTGTACATCGGCAAAACATGTGAACGGCCTTTGGTCTGCTTTTGACTAATAGCAAGGGCAATTTCAATATCAATTTGGAATATTTATCACCCGACTAGCAATAAACAAATCTTTACAAAATGAAATGCTCATGCGAGATGCGTCCAGTCTATTCACAATATCACTTAGCAAACGTTTCATCGAACATTCATCACAAATCGAGAACTCTCGTCCTCATGCTGACACTGAAATCATTTCGGTATCTACCACGAAACGATTGCAAACTGTATTGGAGTCGTAGTTAACTGCCTATGCTCATCGGCTCATCAAAGTTAAAAACGTTTTGATAAGGATGACAAATATTTCAAGTTAAAGAACTGGTGTGATCTGGCTACAAGATTTAGCTGATGGAATTTACTCCGAATCTCAACGTGGCTTCCGCAGGTGAAGATCAAACGTTGACATGATCTTCTCACTGAGACAACTTCAAGAAAAGTGCGGGGACAGCATATGCCATTAGACGCTCTATTTGTTGATTTAGAGAAGGCATTCGACTCATCTTTTCAAAATGCTTGATCAAATAGGCTGACCTCCAAACCTGCTCAAACGCGTTCCACTCCTGCATGAAGTGCTCAGTCCATTTAAACGGTTGCATTTCAGAAGCCTTTTAAATTCACCGAGGCGTCGAACAAGGGTGTATACTTGCTCCAACGCTGTTTGGCATTTTCTTTGCTCTGCTTCTGAAGCACGCTTTTAGGACGAGAACATAAGGCATTTACCTACGCACGCGAAATGATGGCAAGCTTTCAACATGAACCGGTAGAAATCATAAACCGAGGTACGGGAAGTGCTAATCCGTGATCCACTGTTTGCCCGCAATACAGACATTATTGCCTACTACCAAGAACACCTCCAGGCGCTAATAGACTGTTTTTTGTCGGCATTCAAAGACTGGGCTATCAATCAGCATGAGCGAGGCCGAATCCCTTGGTCAAGCGATTGTATCACCTGCAATAATGGCTGTTGGAAACTGTCAGCTTGAACAAGTACATCATTTCACATATCTTGGTTTAAACATTGCGGATAACCGCTTGCTAGACACGGAGATTGATAGCGGATTGGCAGAGCAGCTGTCATTTGGTCCCGATTGAACTCTCGCGTTTGTAGTAACCGCAAGTTGACTGTAGAGGCAACGATGATGGTATACAGCGTGTACGTACTAAATGCTTTACTCTACGGCAGTATAACCTGGACCACCAACGCCAGACACGAACGGAAGCTGAATGATTTTCATCTACGAAGCATCCGTAGTATCTTGAACATAACGTGGATGGACAAAGTGATTAATGCTGACGTGCTTTCAAAACCTGGTATACAGAGCATGTTTACGCGACTACGACAGCGCCGCCTATGATGGCATAGCCACGCATACAGAATGGAAAATTGTCGTATTCCGAAAGATCTACTCTATGGTGAATTGCGGTAAAATGACGTTTGCCAAAGAGACATGAATGTCCTTGACATTGACCCGCGAGCTGGTGAGAACTTGCTACTGACCGCTCACATGGGAGGCATTGTGTAAAGCGTGGTCTGCATGCTGGGGTGGAGCAGATACAGCTCTTGGCTGCTGAACGCAAATCAAGCAAACTGACGCCCAACGACCGAATTCTGCCTATCGTTTCTGCGGGAGAGATTGTTCCTCCCGAATCAAACTGTTTAGACATTCGAAAAGCTGTAGAACATAAAAATGCATGCGATTGTCAAGTACATCCATGCTCGACATTGACCGAAATAGGTCAACAAAGAATTGGTGTCCCAGAACGTCAGTGATTTTGTCTCCCATTCCGGTAATACCTAGTGCAAAAATTCATGTGGTTTTAATGGTTTAGAATTGCGCGTTCCTGTTTCAAACTTCAGGCAATAGAAAATCAATTCTGCACATCTAATTATCAACACTACTCAAATCTACAATCAATTATGTGCTCGCATGCTTCATACCGACAAGCATAGAAATTTGAAGGATGCTATTTTAGAAATAACAAATATTTCTTCTCGGAATATATGTTAGCTTCCGTGAGAAACAATAACATTAGTAAACAGCGCACCACTGACTAATATTTTTGTCTCTAATAAATTGAAACAGCATTTCTGAGATTGTTTGAAGACAAACAAACACTAAATTTAATAAAAAATTATCTTTCATTCGTTAAAATTTAGGATACAACTGATACAGGTTTCGTGCTTTGCATAATCAACGAATTGTGATTTCCAATTATGAGATAGCACGTAACCGTTCGTGGGTTGTGCACAGTGAAAAAGCTTGAAGTCACGAATATTGTCTCAAGAGCTTTATTAAAAAACCGAAGCTTAACCTACCATTGTTCCATGTTACATACATTCTGACGGTTTTGTTCCATGAGTTGACTTGAAACAATACGATACAATAGTCACAAAAGTCTGGAATTTCATCCCGTCCAATGCACTGGATGATGAAAAAACTATTTACAAACGTCTATTGCGTTTGATATAATTTTTCCAAGAAAGCTACATGGTATGCGAATAGGAAGTCAGCTATATTGCAAAATGTTCTGATAGAACGCATTAACTATTTGCTACAGAGTAGACGAAGAATATATCAATGAAGATAACACCCAAGTAATAGCTCATTACTAGTTGCAGTACATTGGTGCCTTATTCCATTTCTACAGTCGAATAAATTAATCGTATAAAGTTCCGAAACAATTCTGACACATTCTTGATTAAGAAAAATACTTCTGTAATTGTTGCCACTTAGAATTCCGTAAGAATTCGGATGCTGGTGAAGACACCCACGTTAGATAACAGCAAAAGGATGAGCTATACAGCTAAAACAGGAAATCGCTGCAAAATGTGTATTTCGGTTCAATTAATTGATGAAAAATCCCTCAAAAAGAGCCGTGCGTGTGTGAGCTGTCCATTATTATTATTATTTCTTTGAAAATCTGAACTCATTTATCGTTAAACAGGCGTTATTCATTTACGCAGCCTGAATTTGATCTGGAATCATTTAAAAGTTACATTAACTTATTTCAAACCTGCGACCACATATTCGGAGACTGAATGAGAAATTAAGAGAAAAAGGGTAAATATAAATGATACGTCATCACCGAATTGAACATACGAACGGCCCCTATCTCGCGGTGCTCTAGTCATATTAACCAATTTTGCAATGCATAATTTATCCCAAGCGGCGCCCTGCAGACATCAAAGTAATAACTATTAGTTAGTTGTTTGAAAACCATTTATTGAACCAAAAGACAGCTATGATAGAATAATAGCAAAATCAAAAGTCTAACAAAAGAGCTAGACATCAAGAATAACAAAAATAGCTACCAGAACTTAGGTATGGTGTGTAGTAGGAGATTGTTGTTAGTTCGTTGCCAACTACGAAATTACGTTCTCCGTGGTGTAGGGCCCTTGACAATTTGCTTCACATATTGAATCAGACTTGAAAGCAGCCGAAAAGATTACAAAGGAAGAAATAATGAGCACTATCTACACACTGATAACTAAACAGAAAAAATAAAAAAATCGTGTAGTAAAGTTTGATAGCGAAAAATTCACAAATAAGATTCGAATGGACAGACAATGAGACACAAAATATTTATAATGAAGATAGCGAATTTAAGGATTAGTCCGAACGCATAGCCGCTGCCACAATTGCCGCTGCCCCTTTGCCACTGCCATCTTCCGACAAACGGAGACGGAACTGAAATAAATAGTGTTTGTTTGAATTGTGATTAATATTTGTAAAGATTAGAAATGCAAACTCGAATAAATACTCACCACTGTATTCTTTGGCCGCAATTTGTCAATAATATCGGTCATTCGTTCGCGGAATTTTGGGTGAAATTTATACAGCGAACCATCGATTCCAACTGTAACTCGGTTCGCTTCATTCTACGAAGTAGGCTGGCAATACCTGGAAAACGTATAAATATTTGATTACTCTCTCCCTTATTTTAAAGGACAAAATTTCTATAAAAACTTACCCGCGCCAGCCAGATAAGCGGCTCTTTTGCAAACTAGTTCGCAGGCATAACAGACAATTCGACTATCAATTGGTTCAACTACTGGGACATTCAATTCCTCTGTCAACATGAACGTAGTACTGTATACAAGGTGCTCGGGGTCACTGAAATTAGCGGAAGGAAATAAACAATGATTGCAATAAAAAAACAACTAATTACTTAAATTATGACACAAAAATATGGCTAACCGTTCAGTTTCAGTTTCAGTAAGTTGAAAATATGGAAGGTGAACACGCCCCACAGGTCGTAATCAACACTGAATGGGGTGCTTTTGGAGAAGATGGTGAATTTGAAGAATTTCGAACAGATTACGACTATCAATTGGTTCAACTACTTGGACATTCAATTCCTCTGTCAACATGAACGTAGTACTGTATACAAAGTGCTCGGGGTCACTGATTGCAATAAAAAAACAACTAATTACTTAAATTATGACACAAAAATATGGCTAACCGTTCAGTTTCAGTAAGGTATTTTGTCAATACCTAATAAGAGATTAGGTATTGACAAAATACCTTACTGAAACAGAAAGGTTAGCCATATTTTTGTGTCATAATTTAAGTAATTAGTTTTTTTTTATTGCAATCAGTGACCCCGAGCACCTTGTATGCAGTACTACGTTCATGTTGACAGAGGAATTGAATGTCCAAGTAGTTGAACCAATTGATAGTCGTACTCTGTTCGAAATTCTTCAAATTCACCATCTTCTCCCAAAGCACCCCATTCAGTGTTGATTACGACCTGTGGGGCGTGTTCACCTTCCATATTTTCAACTCGCTCTCTTCTTTCAATATGCACAGCATTAGTCCAAGTACCTGAAGTAATTGTGAATAAAAAATGAGTTCAACTCATGTTTCAAATTTGCAATATTAAAATTAGACAATATAGATAACAACCTACCAACAATCAAACCAATTGCACATTTTTTGTCCTCTAACGCACAAGACGCCAACGTGCCTACGGTATCGTTGACAACTGCAACGCATTTCACTTTATAACCCTGAAAATTAGAGAAAGATTACATTGTGATCGCGTTGAATATATTAGATTAAAATGGTCTATTTATTAGCAATAATGTAACAGGGCTTATAAATAAAAATATCCGATTGAATTTAAATTAGCCTGAAATAAAAACGAACCATTTTATCTATAGCATTTTGTAGCAATTCTGCGACGTTTTGTCCAACGACACCATCAGCCGTGAAGCCTTTGGTCCAGCGGACCAACTCAGCTTTTGTCAAGCCAGTTTGTTTGCATGGAAATGAAAAAGTGAATCCCAGTGACAATTCTTCATCAGCCAAATCATGACTCTTCAGAAAATCTGCCAGCGTTTTAGCGATGTATTCAAATAACTGAAATACAAAAGTAGAGCGAAGTAATAGTACATGTATATAGTGCACTGTAATATAAAAATGCAAATTTGACAGAGTTGATGATAGACAGATATAAATTAGCCAACAATACAAAATAATCTTACTTACATTATTTCCTGCACCGGACATAATTTTATGTGGAATGGCGTAGGCTCTTTCTTTAATAACCGGCGGGGCTTTCTTACCAGGTAGTTGTACAAGAAGAACGCGGAAGTTCGTCCCTCCAAGATCGAGTGCTAAATATTTACCAGTTTCTAAAGAAATCAGAATAATTTAGAAATCTTACCAGTGCCATCAGGGATTTTCGTAACATACGATGGGTACATCATTAAAGAAGATTTTTCCGATTTTTGAAGTCCACGAGTCATTGCATCGCCCATTAGTTGACAAAATTTTTCATAATCTTCAAAAGTCAAATTCAACGACTTCAAAAAGTCGCAGACAGCGTCTCGTAAGGGATTTATTTTGTGACGCTTTATTCCGATATGAGTAGATTTATTGATAGCCGAACTAACATGAGAAAAAAAAGTAGAAAATTTCTAATCAGTAATTTTAAAATGGAGCGCAAATATTTTCAGCGATTGAATTATCTTAATCTGATATCGCAATGATTTATACGCGAGGAAATGTATCGGATTTAGATTAAATTGTGTTCTCTCGGTTATATTCCGCTTAGGATAATTTCTACATTTTGTATGCTGCCGGGAATAATGACGATGATAGATCATCATGATGTATTATAGTTTAAGTCGCCTGACATTTTCTTTCTGATGTTTACTACACATTCACAATCACGATAGATCGTGGTTGATGATTGATCGATAGTTCGTTACGCGTCTATACAACAACTTGATAAAATGCATTTTGTATATTTGAGTTGATTAGACTTCATCCAGCTCTTGCTGTGATCAAGATTTTACATATTTCGCAACGTTTCAACCCTGCTCTCATCTAGCTATTCAATATTTTTTCATAGTGAATGAGACTTGCGTAATTTATGTTCATTTTGTAATTTATTTTTTTGATGATGATTATGGTAGTGTTTTGTTTTTGGTAATGTTAGTTATGAAGGTAGCCATAATGCATAAACCCCTAAACGGAACGAAAGATATCAAATACCAAATTCGAAGCAAATGATTATGAGGTAATAAATTACATTTTGAAGACGTATAACAAAATATTCGTTTGAATATTTGCAATCACGAAAATTAAAAGATAAAGATTACGGATAAGCAACCTGGAATCCTGTATGCTATTTATCGAAATCATTTCAATGGGTTGACTATATCTTCAGGATTACTAGGAAAATTTCATGTTCTCAATCTTATAATATCTACTCGAGTTAATATTCAAAATGCGAAACGGAGGAGATAGTAGTAATATAGAGATATGATGGTAAATTAATTAATGTAAAAATGTCATTTATCACTATATGAGCTAGGATCATTTACATGGTAATTTTTTTAGTGTTATAACAGTGAGTTAAATAAAAACGAAAATCAATCAATTAAATATATGTAAGCATTTACATCATCGAAAAGGTGAATGCAACTCACAGTACGTTAGCAACATAACGTGACAGAACGTAGTCCTGTCAACGAATGAATGAAATGAACAATAAAAATACAAACCGGTAGTAAAGTGTAATTTCGGGGTGTGTTAGCAACACATCATTTTAATACAAATAATTGTTCACCATTGTTCGTCTGTTTCAAGCGCATGTGGATCCTGATCCTACTGTACCTGCGTGATGAGTGCAAACATCACTAAACCGGTCGTGAGATGTGTTTGAGTCTGATCGAAATGCATGGAAATGAACTTATTTTAACGACAAATACATGATTTTGTTTTCATTATTTTTATAAACTATTTTTGGAAAGTGAATACCATGTTGAGTCTAATGCCCTCAAATACCTCAACTCTTAAGGTACCATCTTGGAGCTTATTCCAGTGGTTAAGCACACGGTTGGTGAAAAAGTTCGCAGTTACCTGTAACCTATGTCTAGCTTTGAGACATTCCCTTCGAATTTCAACTTGCGGCTGTTTGGAAGGCATGCCTCAGTTATTCAGTATTATTATTTCCCATGAGAGCTTTCAGAATTACAATGAGTTCTATTAGGTCGCCATGCAGCATCTGTCTCCTCAATGAGAAATGTTCAAGCTCCTCAGGTTTTACCTGTATGGTCATTAACAATTATAGTCGCGAGGCGATGAACCCTTTGGACAAATTCTGCGTTTTTTAAGCATTACGATTAGTGGCGTCACACGACTAATTTTCTACATGGGACTAACGATAAAAAGTTTTTTAAAATGAAAACATTGAGTGCAGTCTGAATATTTCACTGTAAGCCATGTTTACCGCTTCGATACATCCAGTAGGCTACTCAAAATCTTCTGTAATAATAAAACTGTGATCTATTATTTTCTGAGCCGCAGTCATGCTTATGGTTCTTCGCCGATTTCTAGTTGTGTCATCTTCGAATCACACATTCGACCGCATCTCTTTCCAAAGTTTAGTGACAAGTCTAATGTCTCTTTCCACTCCGTTGTTTTTTTCTAAATCCGAGATACGCGTATCTCTGTTGTTTGATCTTGGGATATTAATATCCTCTGCAAACAGGAGTCAAAGTGATATCAAGCAGGCTGTCAGATCATTCACAAATAAAGAAATATTTGTTGGCCAAAATCTGAGCCTTGAGGTATTTCAATCTGTATTGCCGATTGCTCAGAGCACACACCATAAATCTTAGCGTATTTGGTGTGATTGTTTATGATGCTGTTTAACCAACTGTGTATTATATCAGTGACCTCACACAACTAAATTGTTTTCGAAACAATGCAATAATTACTTTCAATATATATTCTTATCTCCCAGATATCTATTTCATCTTCACGAAGCCCGGATTACATTCCTGGTTTTCTCTTAATTCGTGCGATAACATTCCGGCTCGGCATATTGTGCATCTATTCGATTTTAAATACTGGGGTGATTGTAATATTTTAAACTCCTCTTAAAGTGGCGTTTACTTTGTTTTTGAAATCTATTTAATTTGAGCCAGAATACATAGCTCTAGTGATTCTGTGTTAAACTAGTGTGACTTTCGCCAAGCGATCAATTCTCGTGTACGCCCACTAATTGTAACGCGAAATTCACCGACTTTGAATCCATTATTAAAAGTCTATTTATATTGTTTCGAAAAACATTCGCCCGACTGCTTGTTATAAGTCTAAAGCAGTCGGCTACCTGGATATGCTTTTTCAATCCTCTGTATTCATACTACCCTTGTTGCCTCGATCAAAATCGAATGTTCGATTCTCTAGAAAGTTTCATGGATTCCTCTAGTCATATTTATTTGCAAACATTGTCAAAACCAAGCACAAATTTGTTGCCCTGGTTAAGTAGGCATGTAAATAATACACTATAGTGTAGATTCTCTTGAATTTGGGGTTTAATTTAAGACAATCTGCAATTGTTACCCATTTGTGACTTAATTGTGAGACGTGGTTGTGCAGTGAATGCGTGTCTATCAGTCAGCAAAATTTACTGTCATGATTTTCCGCATGATGACCTGATCTCATCAAGAGATATTAAATAATAAACTCTTCTCAAAACAATAAATAGGTCATCGCATTTTCGCCGTATATTTTATAACATCTAATCTCTTTTGTTTTGAACTCCCGTCAGGACTAGATAGCTATAGATTATAATGATTATACAGTAATCTTGTGAGTTCACCATACATTCTATAATTCGTTGTTAAGATCATCAACATTAATGCATTATTTACTTTGTATAGGTGATAAAATCTATTATTTATTAGTAAACATTTTAAATTAGAATCTTGTTGGAAATCATTTGATTGCTCTCATTCATATGCGGTTGAGGCCAATTTCTAATAAGAATAATAATACCGAATCAGTTACGTGTGAAAAACCTGATTAATTAATCGAATATATACATTTTATGGAAGATAATAATTTGTGAGCACGTTATATTAGTTGTCTGGAACGAACTGTTGGGAATGCATTCTCTTTAAATAACAAATATCGTAGTGGTTAATGACGGTTTCAGACTATTTTTGTTCAAAGTAATTCAAGGTGTTAAATGTCCAAAAATCAAATATTCACAGTAATAAATTTTCTATGAAACTCGCAAGTGCAAATATAAAATATGATTTAGCACTCAATTACCTTGAAAGATACTCGCTAACAGCGTGAAATGGGTTGTGGAGAAAATGAATACACGAAACAAGTTGAACGTTTGTGTGGTGATTGTTCAAATAACGATCAATAATATTCAATCATTCATCATCATTCATCCAATAATAATCAATAATACTGTTAATCAAGTTCTCGTTGTCAAACCAACATTAATCAATACATAATGTGTAATTCGAGTGAGCATTGTTTGTTCTCACTTACATTTTTGAATTGGTTATTTCATTCAATTCAATACAATTCAATTCACTACAGCAAAGTATTTGAAAATATTCGAGACCGATCGGCAGTCCATAATCATGAAATTAAAGTTTGCAATGAATCGGTTATAGCAAGTTTTTGGTAACGTTTCGCTTCTAAACACCGAAGCTTCGTCAGACCAAGGGTGTCGGTACGAACAGTGTTCAGGTATAAATGGCATTCTCTTGACCAATCCTGAGTTCACTAAGCTAGACAGGGGAGATCAAGATAATCGATCACACCTCCTAATTGCTGTGTTCATCCCTAATTGTTTATTAATTGTACAAGTCAGCGTATGCCGACACACTGCTTACGTAATCATGTGCGTATTAGGTGTAATGTTCGTTAATCCTAATCCGCTGCAAAACCGAACGCCAGATTGTTAAGATATCCGCCCCATCCGCCTTATTCACCGCATTCGCCCCAGCCTTTGTTATTTCAACAGCCTCGACGTGAAGTCTTTCCCTATAAGATTTCACACCCGTCTTATCACTTTCACGTTATCGAGATCTACGCTGTGTCCAGTGTCTAGCACGTGTTAAGCTAGGGCCGAATCCCGAATCAGTGATTGATATTCACTGGGATTGCGGGGTCGCTTTCCCACTAGTTTCATGTGTTCGTTTACCCTAGTGCAGAGTTCTCTAGACGGCTGCCCAATGTAAACACCCGCGCAACCCTTGCAGTTGATCTGGTAGATGCAGTTCGTCGCACTACCTAAAGGAGTCTTATCTTTGAGATGCATTAATACGAAGCAGAGAGTTCTACCTGCCTTATATGTTACTCTAATACCTACGCTATTCAAGATTCGACTTATTCCTTCGAAGGCGCTTTTGACATAAGGTAGAGATACCGTAGCTCGCCAAACCTTTTCCGTCTTCGGTTGCGGATGATTAACTCGGTTCAATTGGCGCTTAATTAAGCTCCTGGGGTCACCATGATTTGCAAGTCGGCGACTGACTTCTTCATGAGCTCATCTCTTATCTGCATCATCGCTGCAGACGCGGTCAACCTAGTAGAATAGCGATTTTGCTATGGATGAAATACCCTTTTAGGGTGCGCAGATGTGAATCTCAAAATGACATCCGTGTCGATAGGCTCACGATATACCGTTGTTCTTATCTTGCCGTTGTCTTTTTGCGCGAGACAGTCGAAGTGTCCATTCCGTAGACTCGGTTTCTTTTGTGACCTAGATTTTTGGATTCAAACTATTGAGAGAACTATGAAATGCTTCTAGTTTGTTTCGCTTTATGATTACGAATGTATCGTCGACATAGCGCCACCTAATTTTTGTTTTTAACGCTTCGTTTCTCAAAGCTATCTCTTCGAAGTGCTCCATGTACATAATCGCTAGCACTGGAGAAATGGGTGAGCCCATTGCTAAACCATTGTAAATGTTTTATTCACATTTAAGTTGGATAATTATTTGGCCTGTCTGGTCTCCCTATTTTGTGCTCCCAACAAATTGTACACATTCATTTTGGATGTTTTTGAATATTTTACCAGAAAGTGTCTTTATCTTTTTACACCCTTCTTATTTTTGCTTTAATCTTTACCGCCATTTTTAGCTCGTATTTTACTTGATTTCACATGCGCCATATTTTCTGCTTATGGACGCTCGTAATTGTTATTGAAACTAATCCCGGATTTTCAGTGTTGAGGTAATATTTTGCATTTGTGTACATTTGTTCAGTACCGCTATTTATAGAAAATTGTTCATTACGAGTATATTGGTTTTGCAACGTTTGGACAATTCTTGCGCGTAACTCTAACCGGGTTGGAAAAGACTATAGAATACAATTTCGAGCTATTTGGATATCGTCATTTACAACCATCGTTTTGCTTGTATAACTGTCCATTAAATAAGAAGTGGTTCATATTTAGACAATTGCTACACCGTTGATGATTTGTTGTACACTCAAGTTGGTACGATCCTTCAAGGTTATATCGGAGTTGAGTGATTTCCTCACTAATTCTAAAGCGCTTGTAGTGTCAACATTCGTGAACAAGGAGCTTAAGTCAAAACTAACCATCATCTCATCCTCCCTAATTGTTACGGTACTTAAGCAACGAACAAAATCAAACGAGTTCTTAATAAAAGAATTCGTGTTACCAACCAATGGTTTCGAAATCTGAGCAAGGTGCTTAGCCAATTCGTTTGTTGGTGATCCAATGCCGTCTACAATGGGCCTTAAGGGGATGCCTACCTTATGTATCTTCGGAAGTCCATAGAACCTTGGTGTCTGAGAAGATTTAGGGTAGAGCATGAACCATAATCTTTGACCAAGGTTGTCCTTAATTCCTCGCAGTTATCTTGAAACAACCCTCTTACGGTTATTCATAATGGTCGTAGCTCTAAGGTTGCCAATAACCTGATATGGACCTTCAGCAAGGTGTGACTCATCATTAATGCAGCTTTGTATCGTTTATTATTATAATTTCAAAAACAATGTTAATGCTTTATCGCTGTTCTTGATGGTTCTGAATCAGGCTTAATGTGGTCGTTCATACCGCCACTGTCAGAATAACAGTTGTATTATGTGTTGTAACATAGTTAAATGTTTTTCGGTCGAGAGACATTGTAAATTTCGGTAGTTTACACTGTCTTTGTAACACACTGTTAAAACTCGTATATTGTACGCGGATAATAATTGTGACGAAATAGTTTTAATAACTCACAACCTTGGTACTAGACTGTATGCTATCGAAGTTTTTCACGCTGGTATAGTCTATAGTGGATGAGGCAATAGGTTCATTCGTTTTATCTGCTGCTTTTTATCTCAGGTCGTTTAAGTGGTTGGGATGCTGTCCCAGTAATGCTGTGCAGTCGAGCATTTTCATTACTAATACAATGCTTTCAATAACTTGTGAATATGGCGTGTTTTCCCTTGATGATGATTTAAGTTCCAACCAGATTGAATCGATATCCCCTTTTTTATCCTAATGTTTCGATGCTAACGATTTCTGATCATGTGGTTGTCTGGCCAGTTGGGGTTCATGTATCCTTGTTTCTAGCATTCATCGAGGTTATCCGATGTAATAATTTTCACTGACGGCATAGGGAATTGTGTGCGCGATCTGGTCTCATTTTTTGCAATTCGCGTGCTGGACTGTCGACAATATCCCGTTTTCGTTGTTATCGTTTTGGTGGTTTGATGAGCGCTTGTTACGAAAAGCATTTAATACGCACGCGCAGTATGTCACCAATTTTGATTTCACGTTAAGGTTGTGGCAGCAATTTTTGTATGCTATCTTGTATAACTTCAGAGAGTTGTGTGTGATATTTTGCATAATTTAACTGTTGGCAAATTCACTGGATATTCACATTCAAACTACTCTCCTAATTTAAATAATCAGCATTTCCTGGGGATTCTGCGCACAAAGTTGTTAGTCATAATCTCATAAATAAAAAATGTAGGTTTCTTCGGAATTTCGGTTGCAACACGCCTAATTCAGATCACCGGGATTATTCTCTCCAAAATTTGTCTTCCGATAAGTTGAAACGCAAATCTAATTCTCGGTTTCGGTTATAAACTTTGTTAAGAATATGTTGTGGTGCTCACATTCTCTTTAGAATAATTCTCGTGATCTGGACTCGAAGCTCCAGTTCTTTGTTTCTTGTGAAAACAACAAATTATAAAATGATTTCAGAGCCTGGCCACTAGAACAATGCTGGCGTGACCTGTTTGAGAAGCACACGCAAATACCCCGAATACCAGGCAACTGGTTTCCCGGATACGTGCAAACGCGTGCTAAGGTGCAACCATAACCTTGCGATTCCAAATTTTTCCATACGATATGTCAGACGAACGATTATTTTCTGGAGAGAATCATATCGACTTCGAATAAAGAATTCTATTTAATCGGGTTTTCAAAGCTCAAGTGACCTTGATTTATCATATATTCCAATATAATTCTGACTTTGATCTCGTGAACGACGACTGAAGTGTGTCTGGCGTACATGTAGTTGACCGCCGGTGATTTTTATGGACATTTTCGCGTTGTTTTCAATTCAGAATGAACATCCCATCCTGTTAGTATATCGTTGGGCAACATCCAAAATCAAAATAGTCTCACGTAACCCCACCGTCAATGTTCAGGGCACATCCAATTTTGCTGACAGGGACATACACGTGGTCAATTTCAAATTGTTCTACTGTGTCGCGTCGCCTTTCGTGAATCATCAGCTGCTTGAAACATATTTTATCGAGGTATTATCGGACACCGGTTATGCTGATTCCTTGTATGGCGGCCGTGGAAATATGTCTGAGGCGGATCAGGTTCGCAACGTTTTGCATCACTTGCATCTCATATTTGGGCGTGAGCGTTTCTCTTATCACGTTTCAAGCGTTATGCATTCCACCGTTTTCGAGGGTATCTGTGAGTTCTATTCAGCAAGTAACAGCAGCGCAACATGTAACCCAGCTTTACACTGAATCTTTAAACTGTCCTGTCGATAATGAGTCATTGGGAGCTAGTTTTCCGTATGACGTAGAACACACCCAAAAGCTTTAAAATAACACTTACAAATGTCTTTAGGTCATATACGTGTCTTACTGAAATTTGGAATTTCCGTTTGAACTCGTTTTCATGTAGTAGCGGTTGGAAATTTGGTTTTTCATTATACTATTTGATATCGGGTAAAAATTCTGTGAATAGGTTGAATGTCACCAAAATTCACTGTTTGATAATTCTAGATATACCGTTTCGCAGTGCATCTGCCTGATTTTCAGGTAGCTGGTTGAGGGCAGATTTTACGCAAGGAATAACATCCTCAGCTTTCAAGTATTTTTACTTAACGAGAAGTTTAGGCCCTTTTCCAACAATCTTTGTTCGGTTTGCGATATCGGCTTATCCGATAAATTAAATACTTTAGAATATTGTCGAGCACTGTCATCAAAAGAACAAGCTTATCATATATATGCAAACAAGCAATCATAACGGTGATCCCTAACGTGTCTGTCCTGGTTGTCACTTCGATTTGAATTGTCAGTCGATTTCGTGCCAACCGGTACACTTCGAACCCTCGCCACGTCGGATTTGTTTGACCGACATTGACGAATTGCATATCGTTCGATTGCATCTGACGTCGACCATTTTCTCATGATCACGAAAATGTTGCCATTTGAATGCAATCAATCAGAAACCCGAAATATTAGGAGTTGGCAATTGTCGTCGTTGATCATTTCAGCGATTCTTGATCTTGTGTTGCGTCGGACGTTAGAGTTCGAAAGCTCGTGATTAGCGCTCATCGCTAATGCACTTCGCTCCTTCACACACTCTCCCTTCAAAAGTCCAGTCGGGGATGCTAGGCGGCTTGTTCGTGACCATTCACACTTTCTTCTCACTGTTGGTGCACCACAGGTTCTTTGTTTGGTCTTGACACCAGTGTAGCGAGTTGGGGGGTTGTGGAGAGAAGCCGAAGCTGATTGTGTCATGTCATCTCACGTCAACAATTAGCTCATGTTCAAACAATATACACGAATAGCGATAATGAACTTACAAGACAGTCAATCTTGGAAACCCTGTGTGATGCCCACATCAACTGTGCCTAAACATGTTTTATAACCGGAACCATTTTAGCTCATCACCGAGCTCAAAGTAATTTCACATTCGACCTCTAGCGAACTGATCATCCAGATTCCTAGTACAAATGCTCAATAATTACCAACCGCGATTCGATCGTCGTCAGCAATCAGAGCATTTGGGTGAAATTCAACCTTTTCAAAGAATTTTTACTCGATTTCAAATAGTAATAATAATAATAATATTAATAATAATAGTAATAATAATATTAATAATAATAATAGTAATAATATTACAGAAGATTTTGAGTAGCCTACTGGGTGTATTGAAGCAGTAAACATGGCTTACATTGAAATATTCAGACTGCGCTCAATGTTTTTATCTTAAAAAACTTTCTATCGTCGGTCCCATGTACAAATTAGTCGTGTGACGCCACTAAAAATATTGTGTTCAATCCTAATCCTAATGCTTAAAAAACGCAAAATTTGTCCAAAGGGTTCATCGCCTTGCGACTAAAATTGTTAATGATCATACAGGTAAAACCTGAGGAGCTTGAACATTTCTCATTGAGGAGACAGATGCTGCATGGCGACCTAATAGAACTAATTGTAATTCTGAAAGCTCTCATTGGAGATTATAATACTGAATAACTGAGACATGCCTTCCAAACAGCCGCAAGTTGAAATTCGAAGGGAATGTCTCAAAGCTAGACATAGGTTACAGGAAACTGCGAACGTTTTCATTAACCGTGTGCCTAACCACTGGAATAAGCTCCAAGATGGTACCTTACGAGTTGAGGTATTTGAGGGCATTAGACTCAACATGGTATTCACTTTCCACAAATTCAGTCCTCTCCGTGCCGGGTGGCACATGAGGCGAAGACAACTTCACGCCCGTGGTTCCGGTCTGTCGCTGCTTCCGTTTCCGTCTACACCGTGAATCCTTGTGCATGTAGTTCGCGTTCCAACGTTCTGCGCCAAGTTTCCTTGGGCCGTCCCCTTTTTTGTTTACCTTGCGGATGCCAGTGCATGGCTACCTTCGTATGCGAACTGGGATCCATCATGCAGACGTGACCGAACCACGGATCTGTTGTCATCGTTTCCGTAGCTATGTAGGTTTTACGGGATAGGGTTGCTAGCCCTAAGCCCAACCCTCCTTCTTTCTCAGACGGGCTTGGGACCGTCCTTATAAAAATATTGAAAACAAAATCATGTATTTGTCGTTAAAATAAGTTCATTTCCATGCATTTCGATCAGACTCAAACACATCTCACGACCGGTTTAGTGATGTTTGCACTCATCACGCAGGTACAGTAGGATCAGGATCCACATGCGCTTGAAACAGACGAACAATGGTAAACAATTATATGTATTAAAATGATGTGTCGCTAACACGCACCGAAATTACACTTTACTACCGGTTTGTTTTTCATTGTTCATGCATTGTTCATAATTCCCAGATATCTGGAGTGAAGTGCTTGTGAACCATACGATCTGTTTACTTAATTCCGAGTGCCTTGTTTTCAAAACGACTAACGTGAAATCAAATCGAAGCGCGTGAATGCCATTTAGCCACCTTCAACCCAGTGCAAGTTGAAATTGAAATTAATTAGAAGCGATGTTGAATGTTATCAATAGCGCCTATGCAACTTTAAATTCCACTTCACTTGTTTAGTTTGCATTAAATAAAAAAAACATTAACTTCACAGAAAAAATTTGGTTGATGCTAATCTATAATAAAACATTTTTTCCTCGTTTGTAACAGCTCAAAAACCTTGTTACCTTTGAATAACCCGCTCATTTGAATTTTGTTTCCAAGCTGCTAAATTTTTCGAAATTCATTAAATTTCTGATTCATCGATTACATTAGCAAAATGATTCAAAATTCTTGTCTTTGCCTTTACTCTAGCTGCAACAAGAAGGTTTCCAAAGGCATAGAGTGCGACGTGTGCCTGCGCTGGGCTCACCCCAAATGCTGTGGACTGTCGTCAGCACAATTTAAGGTTTATGCGGCTCATCGATGGCTTACATGGCTATGTGCTGACTGCTTGAAGTCCGTGGAAACTTTGGTTGAGGAACGTAAGCGTCTCGAGGAACGTAAGCGTTCTCCTCCTCGTCCATCTCCGAAACCCAAAACGTTTGCCGAAGTAGCTAGGTCAGGGGTCCCGTCTACCTCCAGCCAGCATACCACTCCTTTGAGAACACAGAAGGAGAAATCATCGCCATCTTCCTGTCCCCCAAAGGCTCCATGGAAAAAACTTAAAGAAAATTGGGGTGTTCACATCAGCCCGACTAAGGACGTTCGCGCTCTAGCTCGGGAAGTCCACCATTTAGGAAAGTGGTTGCTGAGCTGCAAGCCAGGAACCAAGTTAGCTCAACACGAACTAAAAATGTCCTGATTTTAACGCAGGTTGAGCCTTTTATCCGAGAATCAAAGGCTCGTAAGGAAAGCGATCGGAGAAAGGTTATCGACCTACTCCGTGCTTCAGGCATGCGACCTAATACTCCGCTGAAGCGAGTTCACAGGGTCGGGAAATGGAGGGGTGGCCCAAATGACGCATCTACCAGATCGCCGCGGCCAATTGTAGTCGAATTCACAAAGCAATGTGATCGCGACTACTTCCTTTCGAAAGCAGAGAAGCTTAACTGCGTCGAGGGAAAATGCGTCGTACAACCTGACACCCCGGCACACCTGAAAACTTCTAGCCCAATTAGAGCTAGAAAGTCTAAGTTAGCTGTAACTCGTAGCTCACCAAATTCGCTCCAGAGTCGAAGCTTAGAAAATGACAACAGTGTGGCGATTACGCTAACACAGGAGAATTTTACTCCAACATTGAAGTGCGCCACTGTCGTGCTTCGTCCTTTAGAGGATGAATCTTGGATGAGTTGTAGTGACTCAGACCATGAAGATGGAACTAGATGCCAAGAGTTGTCGTCTGCTTCAAAAACGAATGCTGTATCTCTTGATGAAATTCAGCCTTCAAAAAACGCGAAGCAGCGTCGGGCATTACGCCCGAGGACAAAGAGCTCTTAGGTAGCTCTAACACCGGGAGTCTGGCCCCACACGATAGTGCTCTTCTGTTCTATACAAACGCTTGTAGCATTAGAAATAAATGGGCTGAACTCCTCTGTAGAGTTGACGACACCCACTGCAAAATTGTGGGTGTCACGGAATCATGGTTGTCTCATGATGACCACATACCAGCTTTAATCGCGGATAGGTTTAGCGCCGTAAGAAGCGATCGACCCCTGGGTAAGCTAGCTGGAGGGGCGTTGCTCCTTATTGATAACGCTATTCCCTTCGAGAAAAGTATTTCTTTTTCTACAACGAATGTGCAGATAATATCTGCCTTGCTCATACATGGATGCACGCGTATAGTTGTAAGCTGCATCTACCGTAGTCCGAGCACTAGTTTGGAAGAAGATGCTCTTTTGCAAATTCAGCTCTCGTCTCTTTTAGCCGTATCACCACGTGTTGTAATCTTCGGCGATTTTAATCTACCCACGCATGCCCCAGGAGTCGCGAACGATTTTCTGGACTGGTTACACTCCCATGCACTTTACCAACACGTAAACGAACCAACTAGATTCCGCGAGGGTCAGTCTCCGTCTATTCTTGACCTAGTTATTTCTACTTCTGAAAGCGGTATACAAAATTTGGTCGTACTGCCACCACTAGGAAAGAGCGACCACGTAGTGTTAGCCTGCGAGTTACTTCTTTCATTTGGTAAACCCCCACTTAAGATGTCTCGAAGCTTCCATAGGATCGACCCTGCTTCCCTATTACAGGCAGCAGCGCTACTCCCATGGCAAAACATTGACCATGTGGATGGGATGTGGGGGCAGATCAAGAATAACATCCTTCAACTTCAGGATCGATTCGCTCCTCTCTTACCCGTTCGCAAAAAAGGTAAACCTCAATGGTGGTCAGCCTCAGTTTCCCGTAGCGTACGTCACCGCGACGCAAAATGGAGGCGTTATAAGCTTACTCCCTCATGTGGGACTTGGGCCCGTTACAAAGAAGCGCGAAACATAGCTGTTTCCAAGATACGTGGAGCAAAGATTTCTTTCGAAATGAGACTCGCTCAAGAGGCCCATACTCATCCGAAACGTTACTACAGCTACGTTCAATCTAAAGGGTCAACACGAAAAGGTGTAGGTACCTTGAGAAGGGACGATGGATCAGCCGTCATTGCAAGCACTGAAAGGGCTCAATTGTTTTCCGCGCATTTTCAAGGCGTACAACGCCGAGATTATAACTCGAATGCATCTGCGCCATCACTCCAATGTGTACTCTCTGATCGCCCCCTCTGCACTGACCTTACATTCGAGGTACACATTGTTGAGAATATATTGGCCAGCCTAGCTTACAACAAGTCGGCTGGGCCCGATAGCATCCATCCACGAATGATCAGACTGCTAGCGCCTATGTTAGCTGTGCCGATCACAGAAATTTTCACATCATCCCTCAGTCAGGGCACCCTTCCTTTAGACTAGAGATCAGCCGTTGTAGTACCTATCCATAAGGGAGGAGCTTCCTCGGCGGTCAATAATTACCGCCCGGTTAGCCTCACTAGTGTACTATGTAAGGTTATGGAAAGATTGATCCGCGATAAAATATGTGGATATCTAACCAAACACTCTCTTTTGAATGGCGCACAACACGGCTTCTTAAAAGGTAGGTCATGTCTGACAAATTTGTTGAGCTTTCTTAACGAGGTTACTAAGAGGATGGATGATGGTATAGCTGTAGAAGTCTTCTATCTCGACTTTAGTAAGGCTTTCGATTCAGTCAACCATAGGCTCTTGCTTCTCAAACTCTCAGCCATAGGAGTATCAGGGAACCTTCTGGGCTGGATTCGAGCATTCCTTAGCGACCGTTCCTTTACTGTCAGGGTAGATGATACTTACTCCGCAAGTGCGCATGTAACGAGTGGGGTTCCCCAGGGCTCAGTCTTGGGGCCGTTGCTGTTCCTCATCTTCATTGATGATCTAGCCAGCCAACTGCGCTCACCCTGTTATATGTTTGCTGACGACGTTAAAATTGTCGGTAGGTCGGATAACTCCGATCTGATAAGTGATGTGGAAGCTGTAACAGCATGGGCGGGTAAGTGGGACCTTCCCCTTAACCTAGATAAGAGTCACTTGCTCTCTACACTAGCAGGCAACATGATTGTGTCTACGCCCTCAGCTCACACGGAGTTCCGTAGGGTAAAGTCTACTAAGGACCTAGGAATCGTAGTCTCCGCAAACTTTAAGTGGGCTGACCAATGTGCTGCTGCAGCTCAAAGGGCCAGGAGGGAACTCTTTCGACTACGTTCAGCCCTCACTTGCAGAAAAGCTGAGGTGCTATTGCCCCTCTACAAGGCAATAGTAAGGCCACATTAGAATACTGTATCCAGGCTTGGAAGCCGTATTACCAGAAGGATATAGTGCAGCTAGAAAAGGTACAGAAGCTGGCCACTCGCATGATCGAGGGGTTAGCACACACCAATTGTGAAAATCGTCTATTAGCACTAGGACTTTTCTCACTTAGGAGGAGGCAACTTAGGGGGATCTTATAGAGACCTTTAAGGTTGTCAAAGGACTAAGTTGTTTAGAATTCGATGACATCTTCCGGTTCTCTCCTTTGGTTGGTACACGAGGGCACAGTTTTAAGCTAAGTAAACAGCACACCAGGCTCGAATCCAGAACGCACTTCTTTAGCATCCGTATAGTGAACGCGTGGAACTCACTTCCCGCAGAACTAATCTTGGCAACTTCAGTAATTGCGTTCAAACATGGGATGGACGAACGGTGGCAGGAGCTCTTCCCGGAGCATTACCCTTAAGACTAAATCCCTCATTTTTATGATAAAAAAACACAAAAATATTCGAAAAAGTTTTTTGAAACACAAAAAAGAGTTTCTTTTTCATTTTTTCGCATTTGTGGAAATAAACTGCTGTCCATCGTCTTTTCATTCGATTGGACATGCAACATGCATAACTCTCTCACCTTTCGGTGATGAGACATCTCCCATCTTTCATTCACAGTTACACACGCCTGTGTTACTTACGAATCAATCCTGGTAGTAGTGGGTGTTTTCAAGCACACCTCCGAAAGAATCTGGGCACTCATTTCGACTTGGTCGACTATCGCCCTGTGATACTGATACTGATACTGATTCAAATTAATTATGGAATACCATGGATAATATATCCCAATTTTATCTACACGGATTAGTGCCGAAAGTAAACAGCGAAATGTTCTCGGGATGTTTTCGGTTGACAGGACTTCGTTCTGTCACGTTATGTTGCTAACGTACTGTGAGTTGTATTCACCTTTTCGATGATGTAAATGCTTACATATATTTAATTGATTGATTTTCGTTTTTATTTAACTCACTGTTATAACACTAAAAAATTTACCATGTAAATGATCCTAGCTCATATAGTGATAAATGACATTTTTACATTAATTAATTTCGCATTTTGAATATTAACTCGAGTAGATATTATAAGATTAAGAATATGAAATTTTCCTAGTAGTCCTAAAGATATAGTCAACGCATTAAAATGATTTCGAGAAATAGCATACAGGATTCCAGGTTGCTTATCCGTAATCTTTATTTTTTTAATTTTCGTAATTGCAAATATTCAAACGAATATTTTGTGATACTTCTTCAGAATGTAATTTATTACCTCAAAATCATTTGCTTCGAAATTGGTATTTGACATCTTTCGTTCCGTTTAAGGGTTTATGCATTATGGCTACCTTCATAACTAACATTACCAAAAACAAAACACTACCATAATCATCATCAATAAATAAATTACAAAATGAACATAAATTACACAAGTCTCATTCACTATGAAAAATATTGAATAGCTAGATGAGAGCATGGTTGAAGCTTTGCGAAATATGTAAAATCTTGATCACAGCAAGAGCTGGATGAAGTCTAATCAACTCAAATATACAAAATGCGTTTTATCAAGTTTTGTGAATGTGTAGTAAACATCAGAAAGAAAATGTAACGCAACTTAAACTATAATACATCATGATGATCTATCATCGTCATTATTCCCGGCAGCATACAAAATGTAGAAATTATCCTAAGCGGATTATAACCGAAAGAACACAATTAAATCTAAATCCGATACATTTCCTCGCGTATAAATCATTGCGATATCAGATTAAGATGATTCAATCACTAAAAATATTTGCGCTTCATTTTAAAATTACTGATTAGAATTTTTATACTTTTTTCTCATGTTAGTTCGGCTATCAATATTTCTGCTCATATCGGAATAAAGCGTCACAAAATAAATCCCTTACGAGACGCAGTAGTTCAGCATCCGCAAAACATTAATAAATTAGCATAATATGTGCAAGTTAATCTGCTTTGTTGTATTCATTATACCAACTCACTCTAATTACGTACAGCTTCGTTCTGTCTGAAATGGGAGAAGAAAATTATTAGTATTGCGAAGTCACCATTTGTCGCATACTCTTTTCACAAGGTCAAAATATTACAAGCCTACATTAATGCAACTTAAAATGTCGACATATAAATGACCACATTTACTTTGATGGTTAAAATGATATAAGATGTGAAATGCTATGGCTGTTTTATTAAATGCATCGTATATCGTTTATGAATAATGGTGTAAACTGACCCGAGAGATATATTATCATTCAGACTATGAAATGATGCTCGCCAGATATACATATATACATATTACTAACGTATTCACTCTTTTCATAACTTTTATCGAAGAGGTCGATATTTTTACCTAGCCAATGAACCAAGTACTCTACCACATACTAAATTATTGGACGTTAATTACCTTTGATAACGTTACCATCGAGAATCTTTCAAATATTATTCGAAATTACCTAACTATATGCTGGCCTGTCTATATACATTCTGGCATTGACATGTGCTCGACAAGTTTCACCTAATTCATACCCCAATGTTTTTATAACAAATGTTATGACCCACGGTTAATTTCTAATATATTTGTCAAATAAACAATTTTACTAAGTTGGAGAATAATGATTATATCTGTGTTAAATGGCATCTCATCCACAGCAGCCCAAGCTCACATGGTGTCCAAACCTCTCTAAACTTTCTCACAATCTGCAGCAGAAGTGATGCGCGTCGAATTCCTATATGATACTCGAAGAGAACTATTTTCGATACACTGAAGGTGAGGGGTAAATCGTTGTATAGGAGACAGGGATTCGAACCCAGCACAGGCCTATTTTGACTCTCCTAGTGGTTTTAATCGTATTTAATAACAATCCGTTCGCTCTAACACTTGCGTGGCAATCTGAAAAGTAGTCGTATAACGACCATAGGAGTAAATAGCACAATAAGCAAGCCTGATTGATTCTATCAAAGTTATATATGTCCAAATATCAAAAGTGAATGCATCAAACTCTATTCAACATATTCTTCCAATGGTCTAACGCTGTGAAATGATCCGTTAGACAGGAGCAATGCGATCGAAATGAATGTTGCGAATACAAAACTAAAGTACGCGTGAGATCACGTTCTTGAGATCAGACGATCATGACCTGCCTAATCATGAGCAATCGTGCAATGTGACGACAATTTCCAGCTTCAGATCGAGCACAGCCTTTGTAAATAGGTGCGATCACGTCGGACTTCTAATATTTTGGTGCCACATGCGGAAGCAACTAATAGTTAGACAGGCTGAAAAGCAGTTTATTATATTATTATTTATTTAATATTGCACAAGTCTTTACAGACGATGTGATAACAAGTATACCATGAGGAGGGTAAACGATGAAAGTAAAAAATGGAATAAAAGGAAGGATTTTTAGTCTGTTTAGACATGCGACGATGATAGAACATGAGAACATCCGGTGTGATGTGGTCCATACTTTGATATTTTTCACATTCAGTTTTACAAATTGACGTGTGACAATATCTTGATTGATCAAAATTTCGCGCAATGTTTCAATTCTTGTGTTGCGTTTTGTTACAGAGACTGCAATAATAAATTGCAAGAGCATTTGCGGTCTTATTTATACTTTCACCATTGTTGTTGTTGTTGTTGGCCTCCTTCGGTCGATGTCGACCATGGATGTACATCACAATTGCATGAATGTTTATGTTCTACAGCTTCTGGAATGACTAAACAATCTGATTCGAGACGACGCTTTACACAATGCCTTCAATGTGAGCGGTCAAGAGCAAGTTCTTCTCAACTCGCCGGGTCAATGCCAAGAGCTTTCATACCTTTTTGTAAACGTCTTTGTACCGCAAGTGCGGTATGCCCAATGGTCGACTTCCTAATTGCAACTCGCCATAGAGTAGATCTTTCGGAATACGACCATTTTCCATTCTGTAGACATGACCAAGCCACCGCAGGCGGCGCTGTCGCAATAGGGTGGAAACTTTCACCATTATGGACTGCAAAAATACCTGGTTTGAATTTCGCTTTCACGTTCATGCTTTTATATAATAATTCAAGGTTGACCTCTATTTTTGACAGAATCTTCAATTGTTGTGCTCTCTTTTCATCCCGAACTAGTAAGGCTCCTTTGTTGCGCGGTATACAATGTGTCAAGTATTTGGAGTATTGCCGGGTGAATACAGCATCCACGCTGCTCGATTCAACGCTATTCACTTTTATCTGCTACAAAGTTCAAAACGAATTTCATGCTCGGATTATTAAGGGACGTTCTGCAAGTTCTCATTAATCTTCAATTTTAGAAAGGTTAAGTCAGGTTAAGTAGGGTATAGACATTGTACATTACAACCTCGGACATGTCGAACAATCAACTATACTTGTTGTACCTTATTAAGTGTATTATATTCCTCCTGTTTAGTTTAAAAACAATAATTTCGATTCTCTTATTCCAGTTTCTATTCTTAACCAATTGATATAAAAAATCAAGAAATTTCGAAATGTAAAAAGGTACTTTTTTATTATCTACGTATAACTGTGCACTATTTTCCGGGTCTAGGAATGTTTCATTTAAACATGAAACTTGTAAAACATCTGCTTGTATTTATACAACCTCGTTAAGTGTATTGCAGCAACTTTTCTTTTAATTAATTTATCTGATTAATTAGACCATAAACAGGTTTTCCTTAGAAAAAAGTGAATGTTTTGAGCTTCCAAAATCAAAAAGTTGTTCCGTTTCAGTTAAACTGAAGTAAGTAAACGTTTATGGAAATTCGGTATATTTTCAAATCGTGCAAAGCCTAGATTATAATTCGAACGCCTCTGCGTCATCACTTCAGTTTGCACTCACTGAACGCCCTATCTGCACTGACCTTACACACGATGTCGATTCTATATTGGCTAGTTCCAAAGGTCACCCGTTATGTTCCACGCAAAAATACGATCGTATTCACAGGCAAATAATATGATGTTTTTCTATCTTTTGCGAGTAAAATTACATGGAAACCTAGCCGAAATATTAATGCTTGAACTGTTCTGAGTCTTCTCGCTACTAACCAGCCGGTTTATTACGTACGATAATTACTAACTTGCTTCTGGTCATCATACATGTCGTTTGATACTTTTGATAAATGTTCTACTGCCATGCGAAATTCCGCATGGGCTGCACACAAAATAATACGAACAGACGCATCCTGGGAACACTTTCGTAGTTTTCGTAACAAGGTGACGTCCCTAATTCGAGAAGACAAGCAATATCACCATTGGAAGCTGATCGACCAGATGGAACGACATCCTAAGTTGCTGTACACCATCGTAAACACCGCGACCAAGGTTAAGCCGGGTGTATTTCCTATCCAGACAGAGAACGGACTGACTGATAATGTCAAGGATACAGCTGATGCCCTAATATCATTTTATGCGCAAGTATTTTGTCCAAAGAACGTGTCAACGCTGACGTCTTTGCCGCACCCACTACAAGTCGAATGCCTTAGCAACATCGAGGTAAATCCTACGGTTGTGCGAAAACATTTACGCGGACTGAACGTTCGCAAATCACCAGGAGAGGATGGAATAACACCCGCTGTTCTGAAGTCATGCGAGCTGGAGCTTTGTGGCCCACTAAGTGGTCTATTCAGGCACTCATTGAATACGGGAACCGTACCAACTCAATGGAAAACCGGTGTTATCACACCAATCTACAAAGGGGGCAGTCGTTCTGATCCGGCGAATTACCGCCCCGTGACGCTTCTTTCAGCGGTTTCTAAAATTTTGGAACGCCTGGTGTGTGAACGACTTGTTGAACATCTCGAGAACCATCAGTTAATAACTTTCACACAACACGGATTTAGGAAAACATATTCATGCCTGTCTAACTTGCTCACGACTCTAAATGACTGGACGCAAGCACTAGACCAAGGGGGTTCCGTCCATGCCGGTTACTTAGATATATCTAAAGCATTCGACAGAGTGAATCACTCCTTACTGCTTCAGAAACTGCAGAATGTTGGCGTCATCGGAAACCTACTAACATGGTTCACAAGTTACCTGTCTGGACGCAAAGTAAAAGTCAGAATAGATGGTGAAACTTCTCGAACAATTGAAGCCACGAGCGGAGTCCCTCAGGGTTCGGTTCTCGGTCCAATACTGTTCCTCATATTTATAAACGATCTACCGAACTTACTAGCATGTAAGCTTGTTTTATTCGCAGATGATGTAAAAATCTGGACGAAGGTCAACTCTATCGAGGACTGTCATGTTCTGCAAGGAGATTTGAATAAGCTGCACCAGTGGTCAATCCAAAACAAACTGCCATTTAATTTCCGCAAGTGCAAAATGTTGCAAGTCGGAAAACCCTTTCCCTTTACCTACAAACTTGGCAGCCACCCGCTTGAATGGAGTACATCACAAAAAGATCTCGGAATCTTGGTGTCTGGCACTTTGAAGAACAGCCTACAGTGCGACGCCGTCTACAAGCGTGCGTGCAGCTTGCTAGGTGTACTGAAACGCATTTTCGGACGTTTCCCACCACACTCACTCACGAAATTACTAAACACTTACATACATCCTGTCGTTGACTACGCTGTACAAGCTTGGACGCCATGGATGGAAAAAAAACATCTCGCTCCTCGAACGAATTTATCACAAGGCAACCAAAATTGTTACCGGATTGAATAATTTACCCTTTGAGCAGCGACTGACCAGACTTGGACTGTGCACCCTCGAGCGCAGGCGTATCCTACACGACCTCACTCTGACATATCGAATCATCTATGCGAAATCCCACCCTCTCAAACACCTCTTCAAGTTTGGTTCGGTTGTCCCCACACGCAGCCACCCTTTGACCCTTCAAATCCCACACTCACGATTGAACTGTCGTCGTCACTTCTTCGCTGTTCGTGTATGCTTCTTGTGGAATAGCTTGCCGATAGATATCGTTACCTCGGCGAACGAGCATATCTTTAAACAAAGGTTACGAAACCTTATGTTGAGAACTACTGCGTTGGCCCCTACCTATTAATATCTATATTTTTTAAACGCACGAAACTACCGTCCATCCAAAGATTCTTTTCCCTCAGTCTGTGTTGCCATTGAGGATTATTTTTGCTCCAACTATGAAGAACATGGATATGATCATACAAGTAACGATTTTTTTATTTATAATTTTTTATACGTATATCCTATGGTATTGTACAGCCATTTGCTTTTTTAACCATAAATCTTGAATCTTGAATCTGGGTGAATCTCACGTGTTACGAAAATACTTCACCCTCGGTATGATCAGCTCATAATTTTGTAGGGTAGATGGCAAGAATACAGCTGGCGCGATTCAACTAAGTTCCAGAAAACCTCGCATGTTACCGTCTACATAACACAAATCTTTCACATGCACGCTTGTTAAGTGATGTTCGGAGGCAGTATTTTAAATAATTCTCCGGAACTGCAATATCATATTGTTTTGACGAAGCTTTGTGCGAACTGATTATTTTATTCGAAATAAAAATTTTATTGTTGGAAAGAATTTACACAAAATATAAAATTGTTATCTACTATAAGTTCGACACTCGGTTATTAACTAATGCTTATAAAATAGGTACGTATTAATTAGAATTTACAGAGCTCACTAAAGAAAACGACAGCTTAGCGAAAGGAGAGACCGCTGGTGAAAACCGAATTCCAACTAAGCTCATCAGTCGTTTGCTTCTTCAGCCGCGGCAGGAGGAGTGCCTCCCACAAGAGTTGCGAGTTACCAATATCATCACGCTAATTGAGAATAACCATGATTGATGAGACTGCAACAAGGAATCTCAATTCTGAATGTTGTAGGGAAATTGTTTGCTGAAGTTTTACAGATGCAGCTACAAGTTTTAGCTTATAGATTTTACTCCGAATTTCAATGTGGCTTCTGCAGGGGATGATCAACCGTTAACATGATCTTCTCTCCCTGAGACAACTTCAAGAAACGTGTCGGGAAGGGCGCATGCCATTATACACTGTTTTTTATTGATTTAACGAAGGCATTCGACTACGTCAGCACGGAAGGTCTTTTCAAAATGCTTGATATCATAGGCTGCCATTCAAAACTGATCACACTCGCTAATTCTTTTTACTCTGGCATGAATGGCTCAGTCCATTTGAACGGTTTCAGTTCAGAAGCCATTGAAATTAGCCGAGACGTCAAACAATGATGCTGTTCGGCATTTTATTTGCATTGCTTCTGGAGCACGCTTTTAAGACGAGAACAGATGGCATTTACATAGGTACACGAAGTGATGGCAGGCTTTTCAACTTGAACCGGCTGAGGGCACAAAAGGAGGCATTTTCTTTGCTCTGCTTCTGAAGCACGCTTTTAGGACGAGAACATAAGGCATTTACCTACGCACGCGAAATGATGGCAAGCTTTCAACATGAACCGGTAGAAATCATAAACCGAGGTACGGGAAGTGCTAATCCGTGATCCACTGTTTGCCCGCAATACAGACATTATTGCCTACTACCAAGAACACCTCCAGGCGCTAATAGACTGTTTTTTGTCGGCATTCAAAGACTGGGCTATCAATCAGCATGAGCGAGGCCGAATCCCTTGGTCAAGCGATTGTATCACCTGCAATAATGGCTGTTGGAAACTGTCAGCTTGAACAAGTACATCATTTCACATATCTTGGTTTAAACATTGCGGATAACCGCTTGCTAGACACGGAGATTGATAGCGGATTGGCAGAGCAGCTGTCATTTGGTCCCGATTGAACTCTCGCGTTTGTAGTAACCGCAAGTTGACTGTAGAGGCAACGATGATGGTATACAGCGTGTACGTACTAAATGCTTTACTCTACGGCAGTATAACCTGGACCACCAACGCCAGACACGAACGGAAGCTGAATGATTTTCATCTACGAAGCATCCGTAGTATCTTGAACATAACGTGGATGGACAAAGTGATTAATGCTGACGTGCTTTCAAAACCTGGTATACAGAGCATGTTTACGCGACTACGACAGCGCCGCCTATGATGGCATAGCCACGCATACAGAATGGAAAATTGTCGTATTCCGAAAGATCTACTCTATGGTGAATTGCGGTAAAATGACGTTTGCCAAAGAGACATGAATGTCCTTGACATTGACCCGCGAGCTGGTGAGAACTTGCTACTGACCGCTCACATGGGAGGCATTGTGTAAAGCGTGGTCTGCATGCTGGGGTGGAGCAGATACAGCTCTTGGCTGCTGAACGCAAATCAAGCAAACTGACGCCCAACGACCGAATTCTGCCTATCGTTTCTGCGGGAGAGATTGTTCCTCCCGAATCAAACTGTTTAGACATTCGAAAAGCTGTAGAACATAAAAATGCATGCGATTGTCAAGTACATCCATGCTCGACATTGACCGAAATAGGTCAACAAAGAATTGGTGTCCCAGAACGTCAGTGATTTTGTCTCCCATTCCGGTAATACCTAGTGCAAAAATTCATGTGGTTTTAATGGTTTAGAATTGCGCGTTCCTGTTTCAAACTTCAGGCAATAGAAAATCAATTCTGCACATCTAATTAACAACACTACTCAAATCTACAATCAATTATGTGCTCGCATGCTTCATACCGACAAGCATAGAAATTTGAAGGATGCTATTTTAGAAATAACAAATATTTCTTCTCGGAATATATGTTAGCTTCCGTGAGAAACAATAACATTAGTAAACAGCGCACCACTGACTAATATTTTTGTCTCTAATAAATTGAAACAGCATTTCTGAGATTGTTTGAAGACAAACAAACACTAAATTTAATAAAAAATTATCTTTCATTCGTTAAAATTTAGGATACAACTGATACAGGTTTCGTGCTTTGCATAATCAACGAATTGTGATTTCCAATTATGAGATAGCACGTAACCGTTCGTGGGTTGTGCACAGTGAAAAAGCTTGAAGTCACGAATATTGTCTCAAGAGCTTTATTAAAAAACCGAAGCTTAACCTACCATTGTTCCATGTTACATACATTCTGACGGTTTTGTTCCATGAGTTGACTTGAAACAATACGATACAATAGTCACAAAAGTCTGGAATTTCATCCCGTCCAATGCACTGGATGATGAAAAAACTATTTACAAACGTCTATTGCGTTTGATATAATTTTTCCAAGAAAGCTACATGGTATGCGAATAGGAAGTCAGCTATATTGCAAAATGTTCTGATAGAACGCATTAACTATTTGCTACAGAGTAGACGAAGAATATATCAATGAAGATAACACCCAAGTAATAGCTCATTACTAGTTGCAGTACATTGGTGCCTTATTCCATTTCTACAGTCGAATAAATTAATCGTATAAAGTTCCGAAACAATTCTGACACATTCTTGATTAAGAAAAATACTTCTGTAATTGTTGCCACTTAGAATTCCGTAAGAATTCGGATGCTGGTGAAGACACCCACGTTAGATAACAGCAAAAGGATGAGCTATACAGCTAAAACAGGAAATCGCTGCAAAATGTGTATTTCGGTTCAATTAATTGATGAAAAATCCCTCAAAAAGAGCCGTGCGTGTGTGAGCTGTCCATTATTATTATTATTTCTTTGAAAATCTGAACTCATTTATCGTTAAACAGGCGTTATTCATTTACGCAGCCTGAATTTGATCTGGAATCATTTAAAAGTTACATTAACTTATTTCAAACCTGCGACCACATATTCGGAGACTGAATGAGAAATTAAGAGAAAAAGGGTAAATATAAATGATACGTCATCACCGAATTGAACATACGAACGGCCCCTATCTCGCGGTGCTCTAGTCATATTAACCAATTTTGCAATGCATAATTTATCCCAAGCGGCGCCCTGCAGACATCAAAGTAATAACTATTAGTTAGTTGTTTGAAAACCATTTATTGAACCAAAAGACAGCTATGATAGAATAATAGCAAAATCAAAAGTCTAACAAAAGAGCTAGACATCAAGAATAACAAAAATAGCTAACAGAACTGAGGTATGGTGTGTAGTAGGAGATTGTTGTTAGTTCGTTGCCAACTACGAAATTACGTTCTCCGTGGTGTAGGGCCTTTGACGATTTGCTTCACATATTGAATCAGACTTGAAAGCAGCCGAAAAGATTACAAAGGAAGAAATAATGAGCACTATCTACACACTGATAACTAAACAGAAAAAATAAAAAAATCGTGTAGTAAAGTTTGATAGCGAAAAATTCACAAATAAGATTCGAATGGACAGACAATGAGACACAAAATATTTATAATGGAGATAGCGAATTTCAGGATTAGTCCGAACGCATAGCCGCTGCCGCAATTGCCGCTGCCCCTTTGCCACTGCCATCTTCCGACAAACGGAGACGGAACTGAAATAAATAGTGTTTGTTTGAATTGTGATTAATATTTGTAAAGATTAGAAATGCAAACTCGAATAAATACTCACCACTGTATTCTTTGGCCGCAATTTGTCAATAATATCGGTCATTCGTTCGCGGAATTTTGGGTGAAATTTATACAGCGAACCATCGATTCCAACTGTAACTCGGTTCGCTTCATTCTACGAAGTAGGCTGGCAATACCTGGAAAACGTATAAATATTTGATTACTCTCTCCCTTATTTTAAAGGACAAAATTTCTATAAAAACTTACCCGCGCCAGCCAGATAAGCGGCTCTTTTGCAAACTAGTTCGCAGGCATAACAGACAATTCGACTATCAATTGGTTCAACTACTGGGACATTCAATTCCTCTGTCAACATGAACGTAGTACTGTATACAAGGTGCTCGGGGTCACTGAAATTAGCGGAAGGAAATAAACAATGATTGCAATAAAAAAACAACTAATTACTTAAATTATGACACAAAAATATGGCTAACCGTTCAGTTTCAGTTTCAGTAAGTTGAAAATATGGAAGGTGAACACGCCCCACAGGTCGTAATCAACACTGAATGGGGTGCTTTTGGAGAAGATGGTGAATTTGAAGAATTTCGAACAGATTACGACTATCAATTGGTTCAACTACTTGGACATTCAATTCCTCTGTCAACATGAACGTAGTACTGTATACAAAGTGCTCGGGGTCACTGATTGCAATAAAAAAACAACTAATTACTTAAATTATGACACAAAAATATGGCTAACCGTTCAGTTTCAGTAAGGTATTTTGTCAATACCTAATAAGAGATTAGGTATTGACAAAATACCTTACTGAAACAGAAAGGTTAGCCATATTTTTGTGTCATAATTTAAGTAATTAGTTTTTTTTTATTGCAATCAGTGACCCCGAGCACCTTGTATGCAGTACTACGTTCATGTTGACAGAGGAATTGAATGTCCAAGTAGTTGAACCAATTGATAGTCGTACTCTGTTCGAAATTCTTCAAATTCACCATCTTCTCCCAAAGCACCCCATTCAGTGTTGATTACGACCTGTGGGGCGTGTTCACCTTCCATATTTTCAACTCGCTCTCTTCTTTCAATATGCACAGCATTAGTCCAAGTACCTGAAGTAATTGTGAATAAAAAATGAGTTCAACTCATGTTTCAAATTTGCAATATTAAAATTAGACAATATAGATAACAACCTACCAACAATCAAACCAATTGCACATTTTTTGTCCTCTAACGCACAAGACGCCAACGTGCCTACGGTATCGTTGACAACTGCAACGCATTTCACTTTACAACCCTGAAAATTAGAGAAAGATTACATTGTGATCGCGTTGAATATATTAGATTAAAATTGTCTATTTATTAGCAATAATGTAACAGGGCTTATAAATAAAAATATCCGATTGAATTTAAATTAGCCTGAAATAAAAACGAACCATTTTATCTATAGCATTTTGTAGCAATTCTGCGACGTTTTGTCCAACGACACCATCAGCCGTGAAGCCTTTGGTCCAGCGGACCAACTCAGCTTTTGTCAAGCCAGTTTGTTTGCATGGAAATGAAAAAGTGAATCCCAGTGACAATTCTTCATCAGCCAAATCATGACTCTTCAGAAAATCTGCCAGCGTTTTAGCGATGTATTCAAATAACTGAAATACAAAAGTAGAGCGAAGTAATAGTACATGTATATAGTGCACTGTAATATAAAAATGCAAATTTGACAGAGTTGATGATAGACAGATATAAATTAGCCAACAATACAAAATAATCTTACTTACATTATTTCCTGCACCGGACATAATTTTATGTGGAATGGCGTAGGCTCTTTCTTCAATAACCGGCGGGGCTTTCTTACCAGGTAGTTGTACAAGAAGAACGCGGTAGTTCGTCCCTCCAAGATCGAGTGCTAAATATTTACCAGTTTCTAAAGAAATCAGAATAATTTAGAAATCTTACCAGTGCCATCAGGGATTTTCGTAACATACGATGGGTACATCATTAAAGAAGATTTTTCCGATTTTTGAAGTCCACGAGTCATTGCATCGCCCATTAGTTGACAAAATTTTTCATAATCTTCAAAAGTCAAATTCAACGACTTCAAAAAGTCGCAGACAGCGTCTCGTAAGGGATTTATTTTGTGACGCTTTATTCCGATATGAGTAGATTTATTGATAGCCGAACTAACATGAGAAAAAAAGTAGAAAATTTCTAATCAGTAATTTTAAAATGGAGCGCAAATATTTTCAGCGATTGAATTATCTTAATCTGATATCGCAATGATTTATACGCGAGGAAATGTATCGGATTTAGATTAAATTGTGTTCTCTCGGTTATATTCCGCTTAGGATAATTTCTACATTTTGTATGCTGCCGGGAATAATGACGATGATAGATCATCATGATGTATTATAGTTTAAGTCGCCTGACATTTTCTTTCTGATGTTTACTACACATTCACAAAACTTGATAAAATGCATTTTGTATATTTGAGTTGATTAGACTTCATCCAGCTCTTGCTGTGATCAAGATTTTACATATTTCGCAACGTTTCAACCCTGCTCTCATCTAGCTATTCAATATTTTTTCATAGTGAATGAGACTTGCGTAATTTATGTTCATTTTGTAATTTATTTTTTTGATGATGATTATGGTAGTGTTTTGTTTTTGGTAATGTTAGTTATGAAGGTAGCCATAATGCATAAACCCCTAAACGGAACGAAAGATATCAAATACCAAATTCGAAGCAAATGATTATGAGGTAATAAATTACATTTTGAAGACGTATAACAAAATATTCGTTTGAATATTTGCAATCACGAAAATTAAAAGATAAAGATTACGGATAAGCAACCTGGAATCCTGTATGCTATTTATCGAAATCATTTCAATGGGTTGACTATATCTTCAGGATTACTAGGAAAATTTCATGTTCTTAATCTTATAATATCTACTCGAGTTAATATTCAAAATGCGAAACGGAGGAGATAGTAGTAATATAGAGATATGATGGTAAATTAATTAATGTAAAAATGTCATTTATCACTATATGAGCTAGGATCATTTACATGGTAATTTTTTTAGTGTTATAACAGTGAGTTAAATAAAAACGAAAATCAATCAATTAAATATATGTAAGCATTTACATCATCGAAAAGGTGAATGCAACTCACAGTACGTTAGCAACATAACGTGACAGAACGTAGTCCTGTCAACGAATGAATGAAATGAACAATAAAAATACAAACCGGTAGTAAAGTGTAATTTCGGGGTGTGTTAGCAACACATCATTTTAATACAAATAATTGTTCACCATTGTTCGTCTGTTTCAAGCGCATGTGGATCCTGATCCTACTGTACCTGCGTGATGAGTGCAAACATCACTAAACCGGTCGTGAGATGTGTTTGAGTCTGATCGAAATGCATGGAAATGAACTTATTTTAACGACAAATACATGATTTTGTTTTCATTATTTTTATAAACTATTTTTGGAAAGTGAATACCATGTTGAGTCTAATGCCCTCAAATACCTCAACTCTTAAGGTACCATCTTGGAGCTTATTCCAGTGGTTAAGCACACGGTTGGTGAAAAAGTTCGCAGTTACCTGTAACCTATGTCTAGCTTTGAGACATTCCCTTCGAATTTCAACTTGCGGCTGTTTGGAAGGCATGCCTCAGTTATTCAGTATTATTATTTCCCATGAGAGCTTTCAGAATTACAATGAGTTCTATTAGGTCGCCATGCAGCATCTGTCTCCTCAATGAGAAATGTTCAAGCTCCTCAGGTTTTACCTGTATGGTCATTAACAATTATAGTCGCGAGGCGATGAACCCTTTGGACAAATTCTGCGTTTTTTAAGCATTACGATTAGTGGCGTCACACGACTAATTTTCTACATGGGACTAACGATAAAAAGTTTTTTAAAATGAAAACATTGAGTGCAGTCTGAATATTTCACTGTAAGCCATGTTTACCGCTTCGATACATCCAGTAGGCTACTCAAAATCTTCTGTAATAATAAAACTGTGATCTATTATTTTCTGAGCCGCAGTCATGCTTATGGTTCTTCGCCGATTTCTAGTTGTGTCATCTTCGAATCACACATTCGACCGCATCTCTTTCCAAAGTTTAGTGACAAGTCTAATGTCTCTTTCCACTCCGTTGTTTTTTTCTAAATCCGAGATACGCGTATCTCTGTTGTTTGATCTTGGGATATTAATATCCTCTGCAAACAGGAGTCAAAGTGATATCAAGCAGGCTGTCAGATCATTCACAAATAAAGAAATATTTGTTGGCCAAAATCTGAGCCTTGAGGTATTTCAATCTGTATTGCCGATTGCTCAGAGCACACACCATAAATCTTAGCGTATTTGGTGTGATTGTTTATGATGCTGTTTAACCAACTGTGTATTATATCAGTGACCTCACACAACTAAATTGTTTTCGAAACAATGCAATAATTACTTTCAATATATATTATTATCTCCCAGATATCTATTTCATCTTCACGAAGCCCGGATTACATTCTTGGTTTTCTCTTAATTCGTGCGATAACATTCCGGCTCGGCATATTGTGCATCTATTCGATTTTAAATACTGGGGTGATTGTAATATTTTAAACTCCTCTTAAAGTGGCGTTTACTTTGTTTTTGAAATCTATTTAATTTGAGCCAGAATACATAGCTCTAGTGATTCTGTGTTAAACTAGTGTGACTTTCGCCAAGCGATCAATTCTCTTGTACGCCCACTAATTGTAACGCGAAATTCACCGACTTTGAATCCATTATTAAAAGTCTATTTATATTGTTTCGAAAAACATTCGCCCGACTGCTTGTTACAAGTCTAAAGCAGTCGGCTACATGGATATGCTTTTTCAATCCTCTGTAATCATACTACCCTTGTTGCCTCGATCAAAATCGAATGTTCGATTCTCTAGAAAGTTTCATGGATTCCTCTAGTCATATTTATTTGCAAACATTGTCAAAACCAAGCACAGATTTGTTGCCCTGGTGAAGTAGGCATGTAAATAATACACTTTAGTGTAGATTTTCTTGAATTTGGGGTTTAAGTTAAGACAATCTGCAATTGTTATCCATTTGTGACTTAATTGTGAGACGTGGTTGTGCAGTGAATGCGTGTCTATCAGTCAGCATGCCCTGATCTCATCAAGAGATATTAAATAATAAACTCTTCTCAAAACAATAAATAGGTCATCGCATTTTCGCCGTATATTTTATAACATCTAATCTCTTTTGTTTTGAACTCCCGTCAGGACTAGATAGCTATAGATTATAATGATTATACAGTAATCTTGTGAGTTCACCATACATTCTATAATTCGTTGTTAAGATCATCAACATTAATGCATTATTTACTTTGTATAGGTGATAAAATCTATTATTTATTAGTAAACATTTTAAATTAGAATCTTGTTGGAAATCATTTGATTGCTCTCATTCATATGCGGTTGAGGCCAATTTCTAATAAGAATAATAATACCGAATCAGTTACGTGTTAAAAACCTGATTAATTAATCGAATATATACATTTTATGGAAGATAATAATTTGTGAGCACATGTTATATTAGTTGTCTGGAACGAACTGTTGCGAATGCATTCTCTTTAAATAACAAATATCGTAGTGGTCAATGACGGTTTCAGACTATTTTTGTTCAAAGTAATTCAAGGTGTTAAATGTCCAAAAATCAAATATTCACAGTAATAAATTTTCTATGAAACTCGCAGGTGCAAATATAAAATATGATTTAGCACTCAATTACCTTGAAAGATACTCGCTAACAGCGTGAAATGGGTTGTGGAGAAAATGAATACACGAAACAAGTTGAACGTTTGTGTGGTGATTGTTCAAATAACGATCAATAATATTCAATCATTCATCATCATTCATCCAATAATAATCAATAATACTGTTATTCAAGTTCTCGTTGTCAAACCAACATTAATCAGAACATAATGTGTAATTCGAGTGAGCATTGTTTGTTCTCACTTACATTTTGAATTGGTTATTTTATTCAATTCAATACAATTCAATTCACTACAGCAAAGTATTTGGATATATTCGAGACCGATCGGGAGTCCATAATCATGAAAATAAAGTTTGCAATGAATCAGTTATAGCAAGTTTATGGTAACGTTTCGCTTCTAAACACCGAAGCTTCGTCAGACCAACGGTGTCGGTACGAACAGTGTTCAGGTATAAATGGCATTCTCTTGACCAATCCTGAGTTCACTAAGCTAGACAGGGGAGATCCTAATTGCTGTGTTCATCCCTAATTGTTTATTAATTGTACAGGTCAGCGTATGCCGACACACTGCTTACGTAATCATGTGCGTATTAGGTGTAATGTTCGCTAATCCTAATCCGCTGCAAAACCGAACGCCAGATTGTTAAGATATCCGCCCCATCCGCCTTATTCACCGCATTCGCCCCAGCCTTTGTTATTTCAACAGCCTCGACGTGAAGTCTTTCCCTATAAGATTTCACACTCCGTCTTATCACTTTCACGTTATCGAGATCTACGCTGTGTCCAGTGTCTAGCACGTGTTAAGCTAGGGCCGAATCCCGAATCAGTGATTGATATTCACTGGGATTGCGGGGTCGCTTTCCCACTAGTTTCATGTGTTCGTTTACCCTAGTGCAGAGTTCTCTAGACGGCTGCCCAATGTAAACACCCGCGCAACCCTTGCAGTTGATCTGGTAGATGCAGTTCATCGCACTACCTAAAGGAGTCTTATCTTTAAGATGCATTAATACGAAGCAGAGAGTTCTACCTGCCTTATATGTTACTCTAATACCTACGCTATTCAAGATTCGACTTATTCCTTCGAAGGCGCTTTTGACATAAGGTAGAGATACCGTAGCTCGCCAAACCTTTTCTGTCTTCGGTTGCGGATGATTAACTCGGTTCAATTGGCGCTTAATTAAGCTTTTGGGGTAACCATGATTTGCAAGTCGGCGACTGACTTCTTCATGAGCTCATCTCTTATCTGCACCATCGCTGCAGAGGCGGTCAACCTAGTAGAATAGCGATTTTGCTATGGATGAAATACCCTTTTAGGGTGCGCAGATGTGAATCTCAAAATGACATCCGTGTCGATAGGCTCACGATATACCGTTGTTCTCATCTTGCCGTTGTCTTTTTGCGCGAGACAGTCGAAGAACGGAAGTGTCCATTCCGTAGACTCGGTTTCTTTTGTGACCTAGATTTTTGGATTCAAACTATTGAGAGAACTATGAAATGCTTCTAGTTTGTTTCGCTTTATGATTACGAATGTATCGTCGACATAGCGCCACCTAATTTTTGTTTTTAACGCTTCGTTTCTCAAAGCTATCTCTTCGAAGTGCTCCATGTACATAATCGCTAGCACTGGAGAAATGGGTGAGCCCATTGCTAAACCATTGTAAATGTTTTATTCACATTTAAGTTGGATAATTATTTGGCCTGTCTGGTCTCCCTATTTTGTGCTCCCAACAAATTGTACACATTCATTTTGGATGTTTTTGAATATTTTACCAGAAAGTGTCTTTATCTTTTTACACCCTTCTTATTTTTGCTTTAATCTTTACCGCCATTTTTAGCTCGTATTTTACTTGATTTCACATGCGCCATATTTTCTGCTTATGGACGCTCGTAATTGTTATTGAAACTAATCCCGGATTTTCAGTGTTGAGGTAATATTTTGCATTTGTGTACATTTGTTCAGTACCGCTATTTATAGAAAATTGTTCATTACGAGTATATTGGTTTTGCAACGTTTGGACAATTCTTGCGCGTAACTCTAACCGGGTTGGAAAAGACTATAGAATACAATTTCGAGCTATTTGGATATCGTCATTTACAACCATCGTTTTGCTTGTATAACTGTCCATTAAATAAGAAGTGGTTCATATTTAGACAATTGCTACACCGTTGATGATTTGTTGTACACTCAAGTTGGTACGATCCTTCAAGGTTATATCGGAGTTGAGTGATTTCCTCACTAATTCTAAAGCGCTTGTAGTGTCAACATTCGTGAACAAGGAGCTTAAGTCAAAACTAACCATCATCTCATCCTCCCTAATTGTTACGGTACTTAAGCAACGAACAAAATCAAACGAGTTCTTAATAAAAGAATTCGTGTTACCAACCAATGGTTTCGAAATCTGAGCAAGGTGCTTAGCCAATTCGTTTGTTGGTGATCCAATGCCGTCTACAATGGGCCTTAAGGGGATGCCTACCTTATGTATCTTCGGAAGTCCATAGAACCTTGGTGTCTGAGAAGATTTAGGGTAGAGCATGAACCATAATCTTTGACCAAGGTTTTCCTTAATTCCTCGCAGGTATCTTGAAACAACCCTCTTACGGTTATTCATAATGGTCGTAGCTCTAAGGTTGCCAATAACCTGATATGGACCTTCAGCAAGGTGTGACTCATCATTAATGCAGCTTTGTATCGTTTATTATTATAATTTCAAAAACAATGTTAATGCTTTATCGCTGTTCTTGATGGTTCTGAATCAGGCTTAATGTGGTCGTTCATACCGCCACTGTCAGAATAACAGTTGTATTATGTGTTGTAACATAGTTAAATGTTTTTCGGTCGAGAGACATTGTAAATTTCGGTAGTTTACACTGTCTTTGTAACACACGGTTAAAATTCGTATATTGTACGCGGATAATAATTGTGACGAAATAGTTTTAATAACTCACAACCTTGGTACTAGACTGTATGCTATCGAAGTTTTTCACGCTGGTATAGTCTATAGTGGATGAGGCAATAGGTTCATTCGTTTTATCTGCTGCTTTTTATCTCAGGTCGTTTAAGTGGTTGGGATGCTGTCCCAGTAATGCTGTGCAGTCGAGCATTTTCATTACTAATACAATGCTTTCAATAACTTGTGAATATGGCGTGTTTTCCCTTGATGATGATTTAAGTTCCAACCAGATTGAATCGATATCCCCTTTTTTATCCTAATGTTTCGATGCTAACGATTTCTGATCATGTGGTTGTCTGGCCAGTTGGGGTTCATGTATCCTTGTTTCTAGCATTCATCGAGGTTATCCGATGTAATAATTTTCACTGACGGCATAGGGAATTGTGTGCGCGATCTGGTCTCATTTTTTTGCAATTCGCGTGCTGGACTGTCGACAATATCCCGTTTTCGTTGTTATCGTTTTGGTGGTTTGATGAGCGCTTGTTACGAAAAGCATTTAATACGCACGCGCAGTATGCCACCAATTTTGATTTCACGTTAAGGTTGTGGCAGCAATTTTTGTATGCTATCTTGTATAACTTCAGAGAGTTGTGTGTGATATTTTGCATAATTTAACTGTTGGCAAATTCACTGGATATTCACATTCAAACTACTCTCCTAATCTAAATAATCAGCATTTCCTGGGGATTCTGCGCACAAAGTTGTTAGTCATAATCTCATAAATAAAAAATGTAGGTTTCTTCGGAATTTCGGTTGCAACACGCCTAATTCAGATCACCGGGATTATTCTCTCCAAAATTTGTCTTCCGATAAGTTGAAACGCAAATCTAATTCTCGGTTTCGGTTATAAACTTTGTTAAGAATATGTTGTGGTGCTCACATTCTCTTTAGAATAATTCTCGTGATCTGGACTCGAAGCTCCAGTTCTTTGTTTCTTGTGAAAACAACAAATTATAAAATGATTTCAGAGCCTGGCCACTAGAACAATGCTGGCGTGACCTGTTTGAGAAGCACACGCAAATACCCCGAATACCAGGCAACTGGTTTCCCGGATACGTGCAAACGCGTGCTAAGGTGCAACCATAACCTTGCGATTCCAAATTTTTCCATACGATATGTCAGACGAACGATTATTTTCTGGAGAGAATCATATCGACTTCGAATAAAGAATTCTATTTAATCGGGTTTTCAAAGCTCAAGTGACCTTGATTTATCATATATTCCAATATAATTCTGACTTTGATCTCGTGAACGACGACTGAAGTGTGTCTGGCGTACATGTAGTTGACCGCCGGTGATTTTTATGGACATTTTCGCGTTGTTTTCAATTCAGAATGAACATCCCATCCTGTTAGTATATCGTTGGGCAACATCCAAAATCAAAATAGTCTCACGTAACCCCACCGTCAATGTTCAGGGCACATCCAATTTTGCTGACAGGGACATACACGTGGTCAATTTCAAATTGTTCTACTGTGTCGCGTCGCCTTTCGTGAATCATCAGCTGCTTGAAACATATTTTATCGAGGTATTATCGGACACCGGTTATGCTGATTCCTTGTATGGCGGCCGTGGAAATATGTCTGAGGCGGATCAGGTTCGCAACGTTTTGCATCACTTGCATCTCATATTTGGGCGTGAGCGTTTCTCTTATCACGTTTCAAGCGTTATGCATTCCACCGTTTTCGAGGGTATCTGTGAGTTCTATTCAGCAAGTAACAGCAGCGCAACATGTAACCCAGCTTTACACTGAATCTTTAAACTGTCCTGTCGATAATGAGTCATTGGGAGCTGGTTTTCCGTATGACGTAGAACACACCCAAAAGCTTTAAAATAACACTTACAAATGTCTTTAGGTCATATACGTGTCTTACTGAAATTTGGAATTTCCGTTTGAACTCGTTTTCATGTAGTAGCGGTTGGAAATTTGGTTTTTCATTATACTATTTGATATCGGGTAAAAATTCTGTGAATAGGTTGAATGTCACCAAAATTCACTGTTTGATAATTCTAGATATACCGTTTCGCAGTGCATCTGCCTGATTTTCAGGTAGCTGGTTGAGGGCAGATTTTACGCAAGGAATAACATCCTCAGCTTTCAAGTATTTTTACTTAACGAGAAGTTTAGGCCCTTTTCCAACAATCTTTGTTCGGTTTGCGATATCGGCTTATCCGATAAATTAAATACTTTAGAATATTGTCGAGCACTGTCATCAAAAGAACAAGCTTATCATATATATGCAAACAAACAATCATAACGGTGATCCCTAACGTGTCTGTCCTGGTTGTCACTTCGATCTGATCTGTCAGTCGATTTCGTGCCAACCGGTACACTTCGAACCCTCGCCACGTCGGATTTGTTTGACCGACATTGACGAATTGCATATCGTTCGATTGCATCTGGCGTCGACCATTTTCTCATGATCACGAAAATGTTGCCATTTGAATGCAATCAATCAGAAACCCGAAATATTAGGAGTTGGCAATTGTCGTCGTTGATCATTTCAGCGATTCTTGATCTTGTGTTGCGTCGGACGTTAGAGTTCGAAAGCTCGTGATTAGCGCTCATCGCTAATGCACTTCGCTCCTTCACACACTCTCCCTTCAAAAGTCCAGTCGGGGATGCTAGGCGGCTTGTTCGTGACCATTCACACTTTCTTCTCACTGTTGGTGCACCACAGGTTCTTTGTTTGGTCTTGACACCAGTGTAGCGAGTTGGGGGGTTGTGGAGAGAAGCCGAAGCTGATTGTGTCAGGTCATCTCACGTCAACAATTAGCTCATGTTCAAACAATATACACGAATAGCGATAATGAACTTACAAGACAGTTAATCTTGGAAACCCTGTGTGATGCCCACATCAACTGTGCCTAAACATGTTTTATAACCGGAACCATTTTAGCTCATCACCGAGCTCAAAGTAATTTCACATTCGACCTCTAGCGAACTGATCATCCAGATTCCTAGTACAAATGCTCAATAATTACCAACCGCGATTCGATCGTCGTCAGCAATCAGAGCATTTGGGTGAAATTCAACCTTTTCAAAGAATTTTTACTCGATTTCAAATAGTAATAATAATAATAATAATAGTAATAATAATAGTAATAATAATATTAATAATAATAATAGTAATAATATTACAGAAGATTTTGAGTAGCCTACTGGGTGTATTGAAGCAGTAAACATGGCTTACATTGAAATATTCAGACTGCGCTCAATGTTTTTATCTTAAAAAACTTTCTAACGTCGGTCCCATGTACAAATTAGTCGTGTGACGCCACTAAAAATATTGTGTTCAATCCTAATCCTAATGCTTAAAAAACGCAAAATTTGTCCAAAGGGTTCATCGCCTTGCGACTAAAATTGTTAATGATCATACAGGTAAAACCTGAGGAGCTTGAACATTTCTCATTGAGGAGACAGATGCTGCATGGCGACCTAATAGAACTAATTGTAATTCTGAAAGCTCTCATTGGAGATTATAATACTGAATAACTGAGACATGCCTTCCAAACAGCCGCAAGTTGAAATTCGAAGGGAATGTCTCAAAGCTAGACATAGGTTACAGGAAACTGCGAACGTTTTCATTAACCGTGTGCCTAACCACTGGAATAAGCTCCAAGATGGTACCTTACGAGTTGAGGTATTTGAGGGCATTAGACTCAACATGGTATTCACTTTCCACAAATTCAGTCCTCTCCGTGCCGGGTGGCACATGAGGCGAAGACAACTTCACGCCCGTGGTTCCGGTCTGTCGCTGCTTCCGTTTCCGTCTACACCGTGAATCCTTGTGCATGTAGTTCGCGTTCCAACGTTCTGCGCCAAGTTTCCTTGGGCCGTCCCCTTTTTTGTTTACCTTGCGGATGCCAGTGCATGGCTACCTTCGTATGCGAACTGGGATCCATCATGCAGACGTGACCGAACCACGGATCTGTTGTCATCGTTTCCGTAGCAATGTAGGTTTTACGGGATAGGGTTGCTAGCCCTAAGCCCAACCATCCTTATATCTCAGACGGGCTTGGGACCGTCCTTATAAAAATATTGAAAACAAAACATAGAGAAGAAGAAGAGAAGAAGAAGAAGAAGAAGAAAAGAACTTTATTCGTTAAAACGAATTTTCAGTTAATCAAAAAAAAACAGAATTTCAACACGAATAAGAGGGACGTCAAAATTTGATGGGAAAATTTGAGATTGCTAGTCACATTCAAAATCAAAACAGTTTCGGTTCCGTCTGCAGGCATGTATGAGTTTTCTTTCGCATTATTCCGACCGGCGCAGCAAATTCCCCATACTTCAAAAAATAAAAATATTGCGCAGCGTTTAAAGCGTGCGGGGCATCAAACGTCCTTTGTTCACATGTTCACAACATGTTAAAACGTTTGAAAAACAAAAGCTTTCGTGTTGACTGAAAAAAATAAAAATGCATGAAAACATTAATTTTGAGCACGGCCGATTCAAAGGCCCCGCTCCAAAAATAAGTTCATTTCCATGCATTTCGATCAGACTCAAACACATCTCACGACCGGTTTAGTGATGTTTGCACTCATCACGCAGGTACAGTAGGATCAGGATCCACATGTGCTTGAAACAGACGAACAATGGTAAACAATTATATGTATTAAAATGATGTGTCGCTAACACACCCCGAAATTACACTTTACTACCGGTTTGTTTTTCATTGTTCATGCATTGTTCATAATTCCCAGATATCTGGAGTGAAGTGCTTGTGAACCATACGATCTGTTTACTTAATTCCGAGTGCCTTGTTTTCAAAACGACTAACGTGAAATCAAATCGAAGCGCGTGAATGCCATTTAGCCACCTTCAACCCAGTGCAAGTTGAAATTGAAATTAATTAGAAGCGATGTTGAATGTTATCAATAGCGCCTATGCAACTTTAAATTCCACTTCACTTGTTTAGTTTGCATTAAATAAAAAAAACATTAACTTCACAGAAAAAATTTGGTTGATGCTAATCTATAATAAAACATTTTTTCCTCGTTTGTAACAGCTCAAAAACCTTGTTACCTTTGAATAACCCGCTCATTTGAATTTTGTTTCCAAGCTGCTAAATTTTTCGAAATTCATTAAATTTCTGATTCATCGATTACATTAGCAAAATGATTCAAAATTCTTGTCTTTGCCTTTACTCTAGCTGCAACAAGAAGGTTTCCAAAGGCATAGAGTGCGACGTGTGCCTGCGCTGGGCTCATCCCAAATGCTGTGGACTGTCGTCAGCACAATTTAAGGTTTATGCGGCTCATCGATGGCTTACATGGCTATGTGCTGACTGCTTGAAGTCCGTGGAAACTTTGGTTGAGGAACGTAAGCGTCTCGAGGAACGTAAGCGTTCTCCTCCTCGTCCATCTCCGAAACCCAAAACGTTTGCCGAAGTAGCTAGGTCAGGGGTCCCGTCTACCTCCAGCCAGCATACCACTCCTTTGAGAACACAGAAGGCGAAATCATCGCCATCTTCCTGTCCCCCAAAGGCTCCATGGAAAAAAGTTAAAGAAAATAGGGGTGTTCACATCAGCCCGACTAAGGACGTTCGCGCTCTAGCTCGGGAAGTCCACCATTTAGGAAAAGTGGTTGCTGAGCTGCAAGCCAGGAACCAAGTTAGCTCAACACGAACTAAAAATGTCCTGATTTTAACGCAGGTTGAGCCTTTTATCCGAGAATCAAAGGCTCGTAAGGAAAGCGATCGGAGAAAGGTTATCGACCTACTCCGTGCTTCAGGCATGCGACCTAATACTCCGCTGAAGCGAGTTCACAGGGTCGGGAAATGGAGGGGTGGCCCAAACGACGCATCTACCAGATCGCCGCGGCCAATTGTAGTCGAATTCACAAAGCAATGTGATCGCGACTACTTCCTTTCGAAAGCAGAGAAGCTTAACTGCGTCGAGGGAAAATGCGTCGTACAACCTGACACCCCGGCACACCTGAAAACTTCTAGCCCAATTAGAGCTAGAAAGTCTAAGTTAGCTGTAACTCGTAGCTCACCAAATTCGCTCCAGAGTCGAAGCTTAGAAAATGACAACAGTGTGGCGATGACGCTAACACAGGAGAATTTTACTCCAACATTGAAGTGCGCCACTGTCGTGCTTCGTCCTTTAGAGGATGAATCTTGGATGAGTTGTAGTGACTCAGACCATGAAGATGGAACTAGATGCCAAGAGTTGTCGTCTGCTTCAAAAACGAATGCTGTATCTCTTGATGAAATTCAGCCTTCAAAAAACGCGAAGCAGCCTCGGGCATTACGCCCGAGGACAAAGAGCTCTTAGGTAGCCCTAACACCGGGAGTCTGGCCCCACACGATAGTGCTCTTCTGTTCTATACAAACGCTTGTAGCATTAGAAATAAATGGGCTGAACTCCTCTGTAGAGTTGACGACACCCACTGCAAAATTGTGGGTGTCACGGAATCATGGTTGTCTCATGATGACCACATACCAGCTTTAATCGCGGATAGGTTTAGCGCCGTAAGAAGCGATCGACCCCTGGGTAAGCTAGCTGGAGGGGCGTTGCTCCTTATTGATAACGCTATTCCCTTCGAGAAAAGTATTTCTTTTTCTACAACGAATGTGCAGATAATATCTGCCTTGCTCATACATGGATGCACGCGTATAGTTGTAAGCTGCATCTACCGTAGTCCGAGCACTAGTTTGGAAGAAGATGCTCTTTTGCAAATTCAGCTCTCGTCTCTTTTAGCCGTATCACCACGTGTTGTAATCTTCGGCGATTTTAATCTACCCGAAATAAACTGGGAGTACCAAACCTCACATGCCCCAGGAGTCGCGAACGATTTTCTGGACTGGTTACACTCCCATGCACTTTACCAACACGTAAACGAACCAACTAGATTCCGCGAGGGTCAGTCTCCGTCTATTCTTGACCTAGTTATTTCAACTTCTGAAAGCGGTATACAAAATTTGGTCGTACTGCCACCACTAGGAAAGAGCGACCACGTAGTGTTAGCCTGCGAGTTACGTCTGTCATTTGGTAAACCCCCACTTAAGATGTCTCGAAGCTTCCATAGGATCGACCCTGCTTCCCTATTACAGGCAGCAGCGCTACTCCCATGGCAAAACATTGACCATGTGGATGGGATGTGGGGGCAGATCAAGAATAACATCCTTCAACTTCAGGATCGATTCGCTCCTCTCTTACCCGTTCGCAAAAAAGGTAAACCTCAATGGTGGTCAGCCTCAGTTTCCCGTAGCGTACGTCACCGCGACGCAAAATGGAGGCGTTATAAGCTTACTCCCTCATGTGGGACTTGGGCCCGTTACAAAGAAGCGCGAAACATAGCTGTTTCCAAGATACGTGGAGCAAAGATTTCTTTCGAAATGAGACTCGCTCAAGAGGCCCATACTCATCCGAAACGTTACTACAGCTACGTTCAATCTAAAGGGTCAACACGAAAAGGTGTAGGTACCTTGAGAAGGGACGATGGATCAGCCGTCATTGCAAGCACTGAAAGGGCTCAATTGTTTTCCGCGCATTTTCAAGGCGTACAACGCCGAGATTATAACTCGAATGCATCTGCGCCATCACTCCAATGTGTACTCTCTGATCGCCCCCTCTGCACTGACCTTACATTCGAGGTACACATTGTTGAGAATATATTGGCCAGCCTAGCTTACAACAAGTCGGCTGGGCCCGATAGCATCCATCCACGAATGATCAGACTGCTAGCGCCTATGTTAGCTGTGCCGATCACAGAACTTTTCACATCATCCCTCAGTCAGGGCACCCTTCCTTTAGACTGGAGAACAGCCGTTGTAGTACCTATCCATAAGGGAGGAGCTTCCTCGGCGGTCAATAATTACCGCCCGGTTAGCCTCACTAGTGTACTATGTAAGGTTATGGAAAGATTGATCCGCGATAAAATATGTGGATATCTAACCAAACACTCTCTTTTGAATGGCGCACACACGGCTTCTTAAAAGGTAGGTCATGTCTGACAAATTTGTTGAGCTTTCTTAACGAGGTTACTAAGAGGATGGATGATGGTATAGCTGTAGAAGTCTTCTATCTCGACTTTAGTAAGGCTTTCGATTCAGTCAACCATAGGCTCTTGCTTCTCAAACTCTCAGCCATAGGAGTATCAGGGAACCTTCTGGGCTGGATTCGAGCATTCCTTAGCGACCGTTCCTTTACTGTCAGGGTAGATGATACTTACTCCGCAAGTGCGCATGTAACGAGTGGGGTTCCCCAGGGCTCAGTCTTGGGGCCGTTGCTGTTCCTCATCTTCATTGATGATCTAGCCAGCCAACTGCGCTCACCCTGTTATATGTTTGCTGACGACGTTAAAATTGTCGGTAGGTCGGATAACTCCGATCTGATAAGTGATGTGGAAGCTGTAACAGCATGGGCGGGTAAGTGGGACCTTCCCCTTAACCTAGATAAGAGTCACTTGCTCTCTACACTAGCAGGCAACATGATTGTGTCTACGCCCTCAGCTCACACGGAGTTCCGTAGGGTAAAGTCTACTAAGGACCTAGGAATCGTAGTCTCCGCAAACTTTAAGTGGGCTGACCAATGTGCTGCTGCAGCTCAAAGGGCCAGGAGGGAACTCTTTCGACTACGTTCAGCCCTCACTTGCAGAAAAGCTGAGGTGCTATTGCCCCTCTACAAGGCAATAGTAAGGCCACATTTAGAATACTGTATCCAGGCTTGGAAGCCGTATTACCAGAAGGATATAGTGCAGCTAGAAAAGGTACAGAAGCTGGCCACTCGCATGATCGAGGGGTTAGCACACACCAATTATGAAAATCGTCTATTAGCACTAGGACTTTTCTCACTTAGGAGGAGGCAACTTAGGGGGGATCTTATAGAGACCTTTAAGGTTGTCAAAGGACTAAGTTGTTTAGAATTCGATGACTTCTTCCGGTTCTCTCCTTTGGTTGGTACACGAGGGCACAGTTTTAAGCTAAGTAAACAGCACACCAGGCTCGAATCCAGAACGCACTTCTTTAGCATCCGTATAGTGAACGCGTGGAACTCACTTCCCGCAGAACTAATCTTGGCAACTTCAGTAATTGCGTTCAAACATGGGCTGGACGAACGGTGGCAGGAGCTCTTCCCGGAGCATTACCCTTAAGACTAAATCCCTCATTTTTATGATCAAAAAACACAAAAATATTCGAAAAACATTTTTTGAAACACAAAAAAGAGTTTCTTTTTCATTTTTTCGCATTTGTGGAAATAAACTGCTGTCCATCGTCTTTTCATTCGATTGGACATGCAACATGCATAACTCTCTCACCTTTCGGTGATGAGACATCTCCCATCTTCCATTCACAGTTACACACGCCTGTGTTACTTACGAATCAATCCTGGTAGTGGTGGGTGTTTTCAAGCACACCTCCGAAAGAATCTGGGCACTCGTTTCGACTTGGTCGACTATCGCCCTGTGATACTGATACTGATACTGATTCAAATTAATTATGGAATACCATGGATAATATATCCCAATTTTATCTACACGGATTAGTGCCGAAAGTAAACAGCGAAATGTTCTCGGGATGTTTTCGGTTGACAGGACTTCGTTCTGTCACGTTATGTTGCTAACGTACTGTGAGTTGTATTCACCTTTTCGATGATGTAAATGCTTACATATATTTAATTGATTGATTTTCGTTTTTATTTAACTCACTGTTATAACACTAAAAAATTTACCATGTAAATGATCCTAGCTCATATAGTGATAAATGACATTTTTACATTAATTAATTTACCATCATATCTCTATATTACTACTATTTCCTTCGTTTCGCATTTTGAATATTAACTCGAGTAGATATTATAAGATTAAGAATATGAAATTTTCCTAGTAGTCCTAAAGATATAGTCAACGCATTAAAATGATTTCGAGAAATAGCATACAGGATTCCAGGTTGCTTATCCGTAATCTTTATTTTTTTAATTTTCGTGATTGCAAATATTCAAAGGAATATTTTGTGATACGTCTTCAGAATGTAATTTATTACCTCATAATCATTTGCTTCGAAATTGGTATTTGACATCTTTCGTTCCGTTTAAGGGTTTATGCATTATGGCTACCTTCATAACTAACATTACCAAAAACAAAACACTACCATAATCATCATCAATAAATAAATTACAAAATGAACATAAATTACACAAGTCTCATTCACTATGAAAAATATTGAATAGCTAGATGAGAGCATGGTTGAAGCTTTGCAAAATATGTAAAATCTTGATCACAGCAAGAGCTGGATGAAGTCTAATCAACTCAAATATACAAAATGCGTTTTATCAAGTTTTGTGAATGTGTAGTAAACATCAGAAAGAAAATGTAACGC
>JACCGJ010008426.1:0-49683 GCA_013407085.1 Atriophallophorus winterbourni | reverse complement strand
TTATTTCATACGAAGCTTGATTTAGCCAAATAAACTATTAGCAACCTCTTAGTGATTTAAAATTTAGTGTATATGTGTGGCGTAGTTTAAGCCTTGTAGTTTTTCAGAATTATCTAGTGGTTAATTCGCGAAGCAGAAGATACAGTTATATAGGCAGTTAAAACTGGAGACCTTAATTTGACCGCTCTAGTAAAAGTAGATAATCTCACTGTATTTAAACAAACAGCGAAAGTAAATAACGTACGGGGCTATTAGCCACGAAAAGATAGGGATCTGTTGGGATTAAAATTCACCGCTTGATCTGACAAGTTGCCTCGATTTACAAAACAGTTTGTTCATTGAGGTCGTTTAGTCCAAACTACTCATGAGAATGAACAGAGTAATAACCTCCGCTTGCATGCTTCCTAAATGCTGGTTTGGAGAAAATATACATATATCCAAATGCTCATTTGCATGGATTTCCATCACACACACACCATGACTGGTTTTGTGCTGTTTGCACTCATCAGGTAGGGACAACAAGATCAGGATTGGCATGTGCTTGAAATAGTGGAAGAATGGAAAACAAGTTGCGCTCGTATTCCACTGTTGGATAAGGTCGGTACATGTTGGGACACGTGATATAACATGTTGGTCGTCGCAACCTTATCTAACAGTCGCATACAAACGCAACTTCTTCACATATTAAACAGGTGGCAATAAGCGGCTTACGTGGATATTAAGCCCGAAACATCTGATTTAACAACGATCAAATCCAGTGAAGATACGTACCGTATCCGTAAGCCAATGGCGTTCTTACTTGCTCATCTTGATGATGACTGTAAATTGTTGACTAAATTAACCGAATGATCGATAGACAATAGGTTAATCTCCCAACCTGAGTTGAGTTTTGATGGAAATCATTAGAATAACCAAGTTGAATAACTTTTCACAAATGTCGACGTCCCAAAAGCACATCTGTCGTGGCCTGCGTTGACTGCATACGCTAAGCACACACCGTCTAACTGCTTGACCTATTTATAATTGGAAAGTCGTGACCTTGTCAATGCACATTGACACATTGGTAATGAGGAATCTATATGGATTAACAAAGTTGTTTTCTGAAGCGAATTTGAGATAACAGACTTGTAAGTAAAAAACATGACGAATAAAAGAAAAATTAGAAAGTGGTTACGTCACCTTACTAATCAAATATTTTTAGTTGTAGCGGAAGATACACCTGTCTCATCATTACAACCTGTGAAATGTGATTAACAATCGAGTATTCCTCACAAGAAAATAAATCGAACCTTCGGAGTGTATCAGTATATTTTTGAGTATTTTCATAATAATATATGATATGCCCGCACATATTATTGATTACATTTCATCACGAATCAGGTAATTGTTGAACGCATGGGCAATAGGTACACGCAGAATACAGTAACAAATTAAAATTTCCTATACATTAGCATGAAGAGCTACTGATCATTTATTATTAAGTAGCCAAAACACGGTATCAATCTTTAATTTCAATTTCCATTAAATAACCAGTTTAAAAAATCAAGATTTATGAAGAAAAAAACCTCATTTGCATTTGCATCATACAGACACCGTCCGCACGGATAGTAGGATCGGGGCCCGCATGCGTTTGTATGTTACTGTTGGGTAAGGTTCGTATGACCAACCGGTTCAAGAATATGAGCCCACACCCATGTAGACATGGTATGAACCCATGACCATGAACAAAAAAGCTCATTTGCATGCATGGTGTGTGTGTGGTGGAAATGCATGCAAATGAGCTTTTTTGTTCATGTTCATGGGTCCAAACCCTATGAGCGGGGGCCATGTGATTGAACACGTTGGTCCTAAGAACCTTATCCAACAAATTGTCCAAGGTTTATGGTTTTTAAACCAATTAACTTTACTAAAAACATAGAGTATAAGTATAGGTACAAATGTGTGTATATAATTAAAATGAATAGATAGTTTGTCAACCGTTGGTGGGCGATGATACGTCTAAACTTGAAAAGGATATTCAGTTACAACTAGTAGCTCTTCATAGACTGATACTTGATTTGCTTTGAAGAAACGATGAGGGATGAGAGAAAGTTAATGAAGATTTAAACGCTCGAATGTTGCGCTTGCGTTTGAAATGGCACTACAAAAGTTGTGTTAATATTCTGTTGATATAAATGTTAAATTCAAACAAGAAATCCTCGCGGATTACTAAACGTGAGTTTGTCGCAAATAATTTTATTGCACGTTAGGAGTATACTCTAAACACCGCATTCATAATTTTGAAAAAAATGAATCAAAATCACGCAAACCATTTTCTTTATGAATACTCAAATTTGCTCGCCAAATGTTTCAAGTTCTGAATGCAAAATTTACGAATAAAACATTATCATATGAAAGCGAATTTTGAACAATGAAGCAATCGAATTTACTTCAAATTTATATGAGATTAATCGGTCTACGTTTACCAATTGCTCTGTAAGGTTTTAATGTGAAAGGAAATTAAAAAAATTATTCGATTCAAAATGGAGCGAAATTGCTTATCTGGTTTCGGTTGATAAGTTGATTGGAGATTAATCTAATCTACATGTAGCAGCGCAAGCGCAAACACACACATGACTGTTATGAGACAATCGCGCATGCTGATGAATATTCTTATCAGTCAGTCCAGATAATGGTGGATGCAGTGAACGATGCGAAAAATTAGCTTGGCCATTTTGCGCTAAAGTTTAGGTTAATGGCATGCATGTTGTAATCCGAATGGCCGCTTGAGATAGAAACTGGAAACATTTTGGCAACGTCAGCACACCTACCATGGCATTCACTTAGAGATTCACGGAATTAGTCTTGGGTATGTGATGGAATAATTAATAGCAATATTTTTTTTCATTTTGCTTACATCTCCCGAGCATACAATTAACTGCTGTTTCGATTCAAAGTGTGAATTTGTCGATATGATACTTGACAGTGTAGCTTGAATTTGATTAGTCCACAAATATACAAATTGTGTTTCAGTTTACAACCAATACACAAGGCATGCAGATAGGCGCGAATAGCACGGATCACATAGTGGTGTACCGATTTCAGAGATCTGAGTAAAAATAAAACTATTGCAATCCAATCAGCTTTTCCGTTTAGTGATTAGTTTGATAGCCTCAGCCAAACGTTTATTCATAGTCTATTTTCAAGATTCAAGATACATGATTTATGGTTGGAAAAGCAATTAACTTTACAATAAACATAGAGTCGAACTAAGGTACAAACATATATATAATATATTATAATATATATATATATCTATATAATATATATATACTACAAAATTAATTGGACGATGTTGGTTATTAATTAGTGGGGGGGGCAAATTGGATTAGCTTCATATAATCGTCAAGTTTCGATTTTGATATAAGATAACTGTTTTGAGCTTGCCAATCGGTGGTAGGGAATACAAACAAAGCACACACACACGAATAAAATCCGGCGACAGTCCTTTTGGAATGTGACATTTCCAACTTGCAAACATGGCGAAAGCTGTTGCTGGAAGTTCGAAAGTAGAATAATAAGTCCGGGAGAGTGGAAAACAGTAGTAAGAATTTTGTATGCGAGGATGAGATCACCTCGCATTCTCCGTTGTGCAAGTGTCCTCTGCTCCAGTCGCCTGAGTCGCCCGGCGAACAGCATATTTTCGAGACCAATGACAAGCTTATAAGCTCTCTGATATATTCAATCCAAAAGTAAGATGTATTTTTGGAGCCAAGGTATTCAGGCTTGTACGGCATAGTTTAGAATCGGGTGTATATATGTATTCATTATGAGAGGAAATCACCCCGGGGAAACGCCCAAATATCCGCCGTAACATGCCGAGCAGCCGTGACGCGCTTCCGTAAACAGTTTCGCATTGTAGACCATTTTTCAAAATACCGCTAATTCAGACACCCATGTCCATTTCTTCTTCGGTGTACTCAAGGTTTTTGTCGCCGAGCTTGTATTGTTAGGAGAAGCCAAGGTCACGACCGATCTGAATATTCTTTGACTTTTGTATATTTAATGGCAGTTTATTTTCGGATGACCAGTTGTACAAAGCATTCAAAAGCAGCAAAATACAATCATCAGCATTGCTGATTCGCCGTTGGACTTTTATATCGTCAGCAAACAAAACTATCTTACTGTCATTTGGTATTGGTATATCGTTTCAAAGGCGTCTGAACTGCAACCGTTGAAATGAAGCGTGGCGTTCATGTTACACAAGGAAGAAATAACGAGTTTGAGCAGTATTAAAAGGCAACCTATAATGTCTAGTATTTTGAAAAACCCCTAACTGCTGATAGCAAAACATTTGCTGAACAGTTTTTGATCAGGTCACACATTTGCTTTCTAGCCTCTAAATTGATTTATCCAGATGCCCCTGGTCATAATTTAAGGGTTATTTCAAAAATGTTCATTTTATTGCGCACAGTTTGTTGTTTATAGTTTTCAACTGTCCATTAATGTTCTCTTATTAGTTCTCTTTCGTGATTCGGGAGTGAATGGTTACCAATGCGCTTGAGCTTTTGTATTATGGTGTGACTTGAGCTCCATGAATCCGAATATGCGAATGGATCACTGTCAAGTTAATTTTATTAAATGTTAACTGAGTTAACTGAATTTCTGTTAAACGAAACTGTTTTGTCCCCGAGCAATATAAATTTAAGAGCAATATATACTCGAACGAGTTTATATAGTTATATCACATAGTATATTCAGTAATCAGCATTCTGCTGTCATCGGCACTGTAACAGAGAAGTGTCTCTAGTCTCAGGTCAATGATTGTGAGCTATCGATTCCCAAAATAATCCTGTCTCTGTGAGACCGCTCAAGAAAAGCGGGCGTCGTTAGCGTTGTGTGACTATTTACCACCGCCTAAATGCGGGATCCGTACCAGCCGACTGGAATCCTTTACATTCACACCAATATACGAATGTCGCAGCGTTCGATTGACCGATTACCGCATTGGACACTACTTAAGTTGTTCTAAAAGGATAGGAAACACTTGGGTGCGGGCGAGGGTTATAGGCCACCTCCAGGCTATTGAAATATCGATAAAGTTAAAACATGGATTAGGCAAATGAACCTTCATACTTGAATAAATTGGCTCTGGACTTCCATAGTTTGGACGCAAGCATTAGACGAAGGGAGTAATGTACATGTTTGTTTCTAAGATAAAACTAAAGCTTTCGATCGTGTTGACCAATATTTACTGCCTGGGAAGCGGCAGGATGTCAATATCGCTGGCCATCTGCTAGCTTGTTTCAAAATTAATCTGTCTGAACGCTGTTCTACCTGCTTCTCTAACTATTTTTGCTCCATAAAGTTTTGTAGCTCCAACTAGAAGAAAATTTGGGCCATGAAATCGTTCTCTTCAGTGTAAATTTATGCGCTTCCTCGTCAAACATTGCTATTGATTTCCTCTATTTCCAGAGGCACCATATTTAAAGTTGAATTTTGAAAAATAATTCATATGAGAAGGATACCATTAATCCAACGAAGAGAAACATGGGGGTAGAGGCAGAGCATGTTTATTTCAAGCTAAATTGTGATTCAAACACTGCAGCCGATCAGGAACAACTTCTATTCCTAATTTCATTGCCATCATATTTATTATATTTCCCAAATTATGCTGTCTTTCGCAAAACGCATAGCACGTCGTTGATTAAACGGCTACCCCATTTGGGGTTCAGTCGAGTACGAATCATAAGTAAAAAAGCCTCGGGTATAAAAATAATCCATTGCCTCGTGATAATTGAGCTATCTGTAAGAGGTAATTGCCAGTGGTTTCGCAAGTCAGTTACTGTAGCTAATGATAATGTATGTATGTAAGCAATGGGTTTCATTTATAACCTTTTTCAGCACATTCTAAATAGTTAGATTTCTGCAGTAAGGGTTCCGAGTCCTTTCTCTTTGCACGTTGTAATAATAGCTTTGATCTATCCAATAACTTAGTCAGTCCCTTTTAATCAATCATTATCGTTTGCATATATCCTTTCAATCCGACTGTCCTTCAGTCCACATACAGTTTGATACACTTCGAGACACTTTTGGGGTTCGAAACATGAAACCGGGTATCTATTCATGGCATGTATGTATGTTGAAATCAAAGCCTGATTCAGCAAGTGCCACACAGTCAGAGACTGCACGTGGCCTAAGTACGGTCAGGTTGCCCAGACCTAGACAGATATGAGGAAGATAAAAAAAGAAGGAAATGGTTAGTGAGACTCCAGCGTAGAAAAAAAATTACCCCCGCCGTACTTCGCAGGTGTCGCGTTGCTTTGACTGCTCCTCTCACTCGCATATTCAATCTCAGATTAAATGAAGGAAAAATACCACCGCAATGGAAAGCAGGGATGATAACTCCTATTTATAAAGGCGGTAGCCGTTCAGACACAGCAAACTATAGACCGGTAACGTTACTTCCGGTGATCTCCAAATTAATTGAACGCATTGTGACTGCGCGCATGAGAGAACATTTTGAAAACCAAAATATTTTGACCGCAGCACAACACGGTTTTCGAAGAGGTCGCTGTTGCTTATCTAACCTTCTTACAACGTTCGAGGATTGGACCAAGGCACTAGACGAAGGTGATGCTGTACATGCTTGCTACATCGATATTTCCCAAGCTTTCGATAGAGTCAACCATGACATCTTAATTAAAAAGCTCGAATCCTATGGAATAACGGGAATATTGCTGAATTGGATAAGGGACTATATTACTGATAGACACGTCCAAGTTCGCGTTGGCAGCACCTTATCTAGAAAAATAGACGTCACGAGTGGAGTTCCGCAAGGCTCGGTGCTTGGACCTCTTCTATTCTTAGTGTATATGAACGATATAGTAGAGGATATTGGATGCAACGTGATACTATTTGCCGATGATATTAAAATTTGGAAACGTGTCAGGTCTGTTAATGACTGTATGGCATTACAACGGGATCTAAGCATCTTATTTCGTTGGTCCCAGTTAAATGAGTTACCATTTAACCCTGCGAAATGTAAAATGCTGCAGCTTGGGAAAGCTCTGCACCACACGTATCAGCTTGGCACGCAAGATCTCGTCTGGACCACAGCAGAAAAAGATCTGGGTATCTGGGTTTCGTTTAACCTTAAGCCTGGACAGCATTGCCGGATGGTGTACAATAAAGCTTGCCGTATCTTGAGTCTTCTCAAAAGAATATTCCGGATTTTTACGCCCGAAACCCTACCCCGGGTAATTAACACGTATATACGTCCTGTTATGGAATATTCCATCCAAGCCTGGGCACCATGGCTGAGGAAAGATATCGAACTACTCGACAGGATTTATCATCGTGCTACAAAGTTGGTCTCCCGGTACAGAAATTTGCCTTTCACAGAGCGAATGTTAAAACTAAACCTACAAGATTTTACCCAACGCCGGATACGCAGTGACCTTTTGTTGACCTTCAAAATCCTGCATTCTGTAAACCATCCCCTTAAACACTTGCTAAAGCCCAATGACCTTACTAGAACACGAACACATTCAAAGGCTTTAAGCATTCCGCATTCTCGATTGGATATACGTCGTAATTTTTTCTCCGTAAGAATTTGTTTCACTTGGAACTATTTGCCTGAAGAAATCACACGATCAGAATCTGTTGAGGTTTTCGCTTCCAAACTCGATGAGTTTATGACGAACCATGCGGTATGCGAATGTCCCTATTGATTTTTGAGATATTTTATATTTTTTATATATTTTTATATGTTCCATATACCTTGTCATCCTATGGTTATTGTTAAGCTTAATGCTTTTTCTACCATACAATTTTCTGAGTTCTAAGTTCTGAGTTTCTCAGACGGGCTTGAAACCGTCCTTGGCGGAGTTAATATACCGCAGCAGCATCTATTAAACTTGGGAAGTAAGTTGTTCCATTAGCCCACCTGCAAACTGAGTCAAAGTCTGCTGCAATGTCCAGAAAGACCACTATGGTTGGTCGCCAATACAGGCGTCGATATTCTAGCAACTGGCGGAAATCCGGCTTGCTTTTCGCAAGCAGTGTCTTCCTGAATGAGGAAAAGTCTGCGAATAATGTTGGCAACCTGATTCTGGACTATCACTGAGATAAGTGAAATTCTGCGATTGATGCAACATTCGTTCCAAGTTCGTTTTTTATGGACTGGTATTATCATGGATTGATCAGAAGAGGCAGGTACCCTTTCATCCTACCAATCGTTTACGAACCTTTCGTGCAATTCTATTGCGACTGTCTCACCTCCTTTCTTCTAAATACCAGATATAGTTTGTACGAGAACGGCGCCTTGTATTGTTTTAGTGATTGGATCTCTCTCAGTATTTCTTTGACACTGGACGCAGCTAGCGACACTGACCACTGCATAGGAGATTGGGCAATGTCGGTAGTGCCTGACGGAGAGTGCTGATTAAAATGCTGTCTAAAATATTCTCTTCATCATTCTAAACGCCTCTGAAGGTTATTTATTTGCGAATCATCAACCTGGAGGATGGTCTTACTCAGACCTTTAGGATTGAGGAGAAATATACTTAGCAATTGGTAAAGTCATCGCATGTCACCCAAAGCTAACACTCTTTTCACCTTCAAGGGGCGTTCTTTCCGCCAAAATTACCAGTCGCGTCTCAGACAAAAATTTGATTATGAGTCTAAGACTCTTCCCATCTTTCTCATACTCTAAGCCACTCTAAACGGCTGTTGGAGTAGCATGAGGGACTTCGCAGAGATGCAGTGTTGTTGCTTTTGATGAGCGACTTTGCATTATTCTGAAACAGAGTGCTTGCTGAACGTTGTGCCAATGACGATTCATTTCGACAGGCCGATGTTTTAAAAGGGGATCCCTAGAGTAACTCAAAATCTGACTTTTACTTCAGGCAGCGATAAGCGTTTGTTTGAGACGCTTCCGTTTTGTTGATTACCCTTAACTTGATGTTTGATTGTTGCGAACACCCAAGCCTAATCAGAATCTACACTGGTACTCAAAAAGATCTGCAGATTTTCACACTTATTAGCGACCTTTAGCTTATTGCAATAATGACAAGCTGCGCCCAAGTAGGCTGTGAGGGAAGCGCCTGGTAGCTCAATGGCGCTTGGGATGTCGAAAATTTGTGGAGACGAGGAGGCGGTGGTAGTTGTCACAGAGAGAAAACAATCTCTCTTTATTTTCGATTCGGTCATCTCCCTTCCAAGTAAGCGCTCAGAATGCAGTACACATCCGACTCGGGCAATAAAATCGCCGGCAAGCACTACATTATCGTCTCTTCAAGAGAGAACAATGTTCGCTATAGAATTAGTCCTTTACCTACTCTGTCCACGAGTTCATATTTGCGTAAGCCGATATCACGAATAGGTTACACAGCAAGTGAATGTGCTTGTTCTTTTCGGTATATCACAAAAATCTCTCTGCACACAGTCGGCTATTAACGGGTATCCCGTCTAGAAGGGAAGTTTTTCTTTAGTGACTTAGAATTATTCCGGCACTTGCTAGCCTGAGAGAGCAAAAAACGGGATCATTAGACAATTGCAAGTAGAACCTACTCCCAAGAGGCATAGAAGAACTCAGTTGAAATACTGAATCAATGTCACGAAGACGGGTTTCCGATAGGCAAAATATGTCAATACCATGTGTCTCTAGAGAGCGGGCTAGTCCAGACTGTTGTCCTGGTTGTTGTAGGGCACTTGAATTGCCTAATAGTGGCATGTGTTCAGAAAAAATCTTTTGAAATCTACATCTGTCTTTGAACTATTGGCTGCGACGGTATGTATCCAGTTTTGATGTTCCACAGTGCGTGGTTCACTGCGCATGTTATTAAACACTAGTTCACCGCATTTTTTTCGGGATTTCAGAAAAGGTTTCTCTTTTGTTACCATCTGATAATTTCATCTGAAGCATCAGATAGCGAGTACAACGGGTCATTTACCTGTTTTCACTGACATACTAGTGGGATACATGCTGTGAGTACAAACAAATTTTGCTTATCGGACTGAAATATACTTAGTCAAGCCTCATCATACATGTCCATAGCTCTACAATTTACGCGATTAATGCCCAGAAAGCAACACCATTCATTTAAACAGATAGTACATCGATTTTCTCGAAAAAATGTACAGGTCACTGACGGGTGAATTTAAATATCAACCAGACGATAAACCAAATTCTTCTCCTGGTATCGAATATAAGGTCATATGTTTTTGCTATGACTTGTAACGAAACTCCTGTGCGTCTTATTTTGGAAGAACGTTGGTCCAGTTGAATAGGAAATGGATTAAAATCTAATATTTACTTAAAGTGTAATTTAATTTATAAGCATGAAAACGGTTGAATGCATGCCCAGCTTGTTTGAGATCGATACTCTTCTTTCATTATCATTTATAATTGCTTGCATATCCACAGAAGTTTCAATGAGTGTATCGTTACGTACACTGGCAAATGAAAATTGTTCAGGATTTTTCAAGATTCAAAATATACGGTTGAGCATGCAATTAAGTTTTCAATAACCACAAGAGCAAAAAGTGAGCGCAAAAACATATGCGTACAAATAAAATGAATCGGTCCTCATGATTGGGGTAACTTGCATTGCTGAACACTGACTCACATTCCACTCGTTCTCGTTTGTCTTCTCTAACACAAATGTTGAACGATACAAAACGGCAGCAAAATATGGGAGAATGTTTTCGACCGATCGTGGTTACATTTACACGAAAAAGTGAGTTTGTGGTCAATCAGTTGGTGCGTACTTGAACGGTAACCTTTCGCTTATGGCAGATAATTAGTCAGACCAAATGTGCCAGTAAGAACAACGGTCAAGTTCAATTTGTATTCACCTGATCATTCTTTAGCTAGCTAATAACTGCACATGACTTGGATGGTGCTAAGGTTGTTACGATAGACATGCGATGCACACTCCTACATGTTGTGTAATCACGCGATTATTTTCACTGTGTCCATCTGTAATTGACATCCGCTGACCGATCAACTTGACTCTCTAATACTTGATTACGCATACTGATGATCACGCGTGTTAATGTTTATCCCCCACAGAACCGGATGCAGATGGTAAAGATAGCAACAACATTCACTTTGTTTTTCGCATTTTGCTACGCTTCTTTTATCCCAAACGTCACATCCTGAGGTCATTCCATGTATCGTTTAATCACTTCTACGTTACCAATATCAACCGTGTAACTGGTGTAAAGAAAGTGTTTAGCAATTATTGAATTTCTGATCAGTCATTGAGATTCACTGTAATTGATTGGTTGCATTCCGAGTCGCTGTTTCTGAGTACATTTATCTTATTATTGCATTCTCCGGAAGTTTATAAAATATATACCATCGAGGAAACAATATGACTATATCACAATCAGCTTATAAGTGAAACGTTGCAACATTTTTTCTAGAAAACCAAATCCAGTATTTGGGCGCTAACATTATTTTGAACATGGCTACGTTTGTGAAGCGAAAACCAACATGTTTCATCCCCGGGCATAGAATAATATCCAACAATAATTTAAATTACGTTTATTTATTAAATAATAATTTAGCACTGTGTTTTACGCGAAAAAAACAGATATTCATATCACATCAGAAAGTTTAAATCCCTTTTCCACCTTCCGTCATACCGTTTTCAATAAACTTGGGATTAGAAAACGATACCCACACGACGGCAGCTTTGTTTCAAATTATCTACAAATCCTTCCAAACAAAAAAGAAAGTTCGATATGGTCACAATTCTGAAACGGATACTAACCATGATTCCTGCTTTCCAATCTCTCCGCGTTCAAACAAAACAGAAATAATTCTCTGGCAATGAGAATTCAATAAACCGCGTTCTTACTCCCAATTTTGTGCTCTTGTATTTTCCGTAAATGAATCAGATCCGACTGAAATGAGGAAAACGAATAAAGTTGCATTCGTTGCTGCTTTGAACTCGAAATGTATAATATAGCAGTTAAAACCATTATTAGAACGACATGAGAGTTTGGACTCACCTTGCATCGACAACAATGTGCTACACAGAAGCAGCGTCCAAGCAATGGCTGCATATGTCATCATGCTAGTAGTTTGATACGTGCGATATTCGTCATAATATAAATCAGACTGCTTTAATATGTGAAAATTTTCTTTCTCAACCAACCGGAATGCTTTCATTGATTTTGTAAGTTTACTGTGCAGTTGGATTTGCGCATCCAACTCACCAATGAACGAACTTTCACACAAACAGTGTATTCTACGGATTCCAGCAAATAAAGTCCACAACAATCAAAGGATTCGAAAGAAACATATGAGGCATCTGTTGTCACAAGTCTGAACAAGACATCTCGCTCTCTTTCAGGAATGCCGCTCTCTCATTTGATCAGCTGATGATTCATATCGATTCGATTTTTGTTTTCTCGAAGTTTCGCTGGAGTTGCTCGCGTTTAGAGTTTATAGTAGGTAATATTTTTCGTGAAATGGCTTGGTTAATTTGCAACTTTGCCGATGTCATGTTTGCTGTGGATTTGTGGCACACTGTGTGATACATTGAAAGGCCCACGAATTACTGAAATAGTACCAGTAGAAAACAAATAAAAAGTATTACATCATTCGCAGCCGTCGTTCGTATCGGGGAAAATTAACACAATTAGACGCCTCTTTTAATTGTTCCCAACTTAATTGAATGTTAGCCATGCGATCTTTCGAATTACTCCTCAAACTCTAGCGTAGATAACATGTGGTTGCCGACAATGATTGTCATATATTGAGCGAGGGGAAAATGTAGCTAGACCAATCGATGTCATATTGCGTTCCTACCACTAGCATCAGCACCTAGAGGTTCACACGAACGTTCCACCATATTGATCACTGAAGTCGACCATTCCAATGCTAATTACACTAACCCACGAATTTCACATATATCCATTAGCTGTGTTATACGGATTCTGTTGAGGCAAGTATTTTGTCGCTGTAACAGTTCTCACGTAATCCTCCCGAAACCCAATGTCATAAGTCAAACACTCCTCCGTCTGGAGAGTTTCCATCCAAATGGAAGAAATCAATACATCAAATAACGTCGTAGGTCCGGCTCAAATCGAGTCGGACTGAGTAATTCAAACAGAAACCTAATTTTTGATTCAAGCGGTCGGCGACCAATAAGAAGCTCACATGTTTTATCATCCCAGGCACGGACTATTCAGATGGATCCGACATCACACTGTTTAACGTCTTATTACATAACACATGATTCATCACTAATTGTTAAGTCCGAGTCCAGAGAAGTCGGATCGACAACTTCAGTTTACACCCTATCACTACACATACAAAATACAAACGCAAACAGCCTTATCAACAAATTAATCTAATTGTCCGAGATTTGTAATGAAACGGCGCCAGACATAGTTGCAATAACGGAAACATGGATCCATGCCTCATTGTCTGAAAATGAACTCTCTTAGCCCAGCATGTCTCTATTCCGACGTGACCGTTTAGGTGATGGCAGAAGAGCAGCACCATACGTCAAGCAATCGTTTCACTGTAGAGTTATGAACGACCAGACCCTCGATATAACTGACACAATTTGCTGCTCCTTGACTCTTACTTCAGGAGACCGATACATTATTGGAGTGATCTATCGTTCTGCAACAGCAACTCTCGACCTATACAATAAACTGATTAATGCTTTGCGCTATGTAACAACGCGGTACAATGCTCAAATATTGATAATGGGGGATTTCAAATGTCCCCAGCTCTATAGCCGGGATGTTCATCTATCAGAGACACTTGAATATGAACTTCGAGCCGTCTTGGATTACGCACCCCTTTATAATCACGTTTTTGGATTTACTCGTATGAGGGGATCAGACAGGCCCTCTACCTTGGGCCTAATACTTACAGCAGATCCCACAGCTGTATAGAATATCGTTTATAAACCGCCGACCAGACGGTGCGATCACGTTGTACTAGAATTTGAGTAAGTTTGTAGCGCTAGGCGCAAAAGTGACAGAATGAAATGCGTCAGAAGGGTGAACTACCGTTCTCTATGTGTCAAGCTACAAAGAACTAGTTTCGCAAAACTAGAATACACCGATCCGGATAGTCATTAACGCTCTCTCTTACAGCACCTGAAATCTATATTGGAGGAATATTCAATGTTTGTTTTGAAAAGAACTTCTCAACGTATTAAATTTTTACTACGAAGCAAGACTAAAAATTAGATGAAACGAAGGGCAATTGCATGGAAGTTTCACAAAGCTACATACACAAGTGATTCTTGGGTACAATTTACGCGACTGCGAAACAAAGTTATCAGCTTCATTCGAGATGATAAATAAGATTTTTAATCGCAATTGATTTATAAGATGCACCAGAATCCGAAGCTCTTATATAGACTCGTAAACGATAGAACGAATATTAAACCAGGAGTCTTTACCCTAAACCTTCGTCCGGCTTCACAGAATCCATTAATCAGACAGCTCACCTGTTAGCAAACTTTTGTCCCGGAGTTTTTGTGTTAAACACCACGGAGCATGATTAGGATCCAATCATTCGACTTGACAGACCGTCCTTGAGTGAATAATTGATTACTCCGATGGTGGTAGCGCAGAAGTTACGAAAATTAAACGTAAATAAATCTCCAGGACCAGACGAGATAACTCCAAAGCTTCTCAAAACCTGTCATGCGCCGCTATCTGAACCGGTATCTTGCATGTTTAATAATTTGCTCCAAGTTGTTGTGGTAGCAAAAGACTGGAAATTGTGACAAATAATACCCATTTACAAAGGTGGTTGCCGATGTGAAGTTAAAACTTACAGGCCGGCGACATTGCTGTCTTCGGTATCAAACGTTTTTGAGCGAATAATAACCGCATAAATCGTGCGACATTAGGAAACGAACCAATTTTTGGCAGTTGCTCAACATGGATTTAGCAGAAATCGCTCTTGTCTAACAAATTTGCTGACAAGCTTAGACGATTGGACGAGGATTGTAGATGCGGAGGGCTGTATTCATGTGTGCTACCTGGACATTTCTGAAGATTTCGACATAGTTGTTCATAATATACTCTCGAACAAGCGAAAGAAACACGGTATTGTTGGAAGACTATATGAATTGAAAAGTGATTACCTCAGCAACAGACACATCAGAGTTCGTGTGGACGGTCTATTATCGAAGAAAATCGATGTTTCTAGCTGGCGTTCCGCAAGGCTCAGTGCTTGGGCTAATACTATTCCTAGTCTATATGAACGATATATCAATACTAAATGACAGTAAGATGTTGAATCTTAAATCTAGAACTGCGGTTGATCCACCTGTTTACGAAAGTTAACATTTGCAATAATATGAAAGGTTGGCTCGCCCTCTCTGATCCACGGCATTGCCTATTTATCTTTGGTATGGTCTTTAAAGATGTGCAACAATGTCTTCTATGTTTGTATTGGTTGAACATTTTTCTAATTTTTAAAATTCTCACTAAAACAAAATGTACTATCTCCGCACGAATATGGTAAGCACTCACAAACCGCTTGGATTGGATTTTCGCAATGGAGGTGATCACTTGTAAACAGGTCTAATAATATAGTATTACAAATCCCACTGATAAACACGTATTTTGAAATAGTTCAAATTCTAACGGAATATTTAATGTATTTTCATGCATTTTGTAATATTTCTAGTTACAAGTTGAATACCAGTTTGGAACATCACACCACTGCACGAAATAATCATAAACATAAATTTGAGAAGTATATGCTTGTTTTGAAATTATGCATCTTTTTGAAAACTTGGCTCACATTTTCAATGTCTGGTGAGGTGACCTTATATTACATAACAATAAGACCACCCCGTTATGTAAGTAAATGTTGTTGAATTCTTTAGATCAACGAAAATCAAGAATCGGTTCGAAATAATTAAAATTCTTTTCAATGAAGTCATTAGAGAAGGAGTGTTTATGGTTTTTCTGAATGATAGTTTTAGTTACCATTCTCATTGGAAATATCGTTCCCCAACTTCATATTAGTAATATCGACTTGTTGATTTCATGGAACGGCACCAAATGCAGCATTTTAATGAACAATTTCTGCTAATTCGTATGATTTAGGTGACAAATGCCTGTGCGAGACAAGTATCAGGCTATTCAATTAGATTTTCGCACATGTCTCTACACACGCACACTTTCGATTTGCTTAATTTTGCAAAATGAGTCTGCTTTTCGTCTTTGTTCACGATTCTCTGAAATAAATGATGTCCATGGCTGTATGTTTTTTTTTAATCCGAGTTTTCTGATCTAGAACTCTCTTTACCAAGCATGACTTTATTTCGACGTGACCGTTTGAGTGATGGTGGAGGAGCAGCACTCTACTGCAAACAATCATTTATTTGCAGAGTTATGAATGACCAAAATCTGGATATACCCGACACGCTTTGGTGTTCTATAACTCTTACTTCTGGTGACCAGTGCGTTATTGGAGTGATTTACCGTTCTCCAACCGCGAACCTCGACCTGAACAATAAACTGATTACTGCTTTGCAATATGTAACAACGCGATATAACACTCAAATTTTGATAATGGGAGACTTCAACCTTCCTCAGCTATATAACCGTGATGATCATCCACCAGAGACATTTGAACACGAACTTCGAGCAGTCTTGGATTACACACCCCTCTATAACCACGTTAAAGGATTTACTCGTATGAGGGGAGCTGACAGGCCGTCTACCTTGGACTTGATACTTACATCTGATCCTACCGCTGTAGAAACTATCATCTATAAACCGCCGATCGGACGGAGCGACCACGTTGTCCTAGAATTCTACTACGTTTGTAGTGCTAGGCGCAAATTTGACGGAATGAAATGCTTCAGAAAGGTAAACTACCGTACCCTTTGTGCAGAGCTTCAAAGCATTAGTCTCATACAGTTGGATTATTCCGATTCAGACAGTCATTGGCGCTCTCTCCTACAACACCTGAAACTTATATTAGAGAAACATTCAAACCTCGTCCCGAAGAAAAATCCTCGACGTAACAAATTTAAGCTACGTAGCAGGACCAAAAAGTGGATGAAACAAAGGGCAGTAGCGTGGGAGTTTCACAAGGCTACCAACACAGCTGATTCTTGGGCACAATTTACACGACTGAGAAACAAAGTTATCAGCTTAATTCGAGATGATAAACAAGAGTTCCAATCGCAATTGATTACTCAGATGCACCAGAATCCGAAGCTCTTGTATAGACTTGTAAACGATAGAACAAATATTAAACCAGGAGTCTTTGCCCTGAAAACTTCGTCCGGCTTCACAGAATCCGTTGAACAAACCGCTGATTTGTTAGCAGACTTTTATGCTGGAGTATTTGCACCGAAATCCGCAGAGCACGAACAGGAACCAAGCATTCGATATGATCGTCCCACTCTGAGTGAAATAATAATTACTCCGATGGTGGTTGCGCAGCACTTAAGAAAGTTAAACGCAAAGAAATCTCCGGGACCAGACGAAATTTCACCGAAGCTCCTCAAAAGCTGTCATGCGCAGCTCTCGGACCTTTATCTCGTCTGTTTAGCGAATTGCTTCAAGTCGGAATGGTACCAATTGATTGGAAGCTGGGAATAATTACACCAATTTACAAAAGTGGATGCCGTTCTGAAGTAAAAAATTACAGGCCTGTGACATTGCTGTCTTCGGTTTCGAAGGTTTTTGAGCGCATAATCACTGCAGAAGTAGTGCGCCACCTGGAATCGAACGGACTCTTGACAATTGCCCAGCACGGATTTCGCAGAAACCGCTCTTGTCTAACTAATTTGCTGACATGTTTGGACGACTGGACTAGTGTAGTGGACGCTGGAGGCAGTATTCATGCATGCTACTTAGACATTTCTAAAGCTTTTGACAGAGTTGATCACAACTTACTGCTGAACAAGCTAAAGAAACACGGTATTGCTGGAGGACTGTATGACTTGCTGCGAGACTATCTCAGCAAAAGACATATACGGGTTCGAGTTGACGGTATACTATCGAAGGAAATCGACGTCACTAGCGGTGTTACACAGGGATCCGTGCTTGGACCGATACTGTTTCTGATCTATATGAATGACCTGCCAACACCACGCGGCAGTAAGATGGTTCTGTTCGCAGATGACATAAAAATATGGAAAAAAATCAGCACTGCCGAGGATTGCAGTGTGCTTCAAAGTGACTTGGATGATGTGCAAATGTGGTTATCTGAAAATAACCTACCGCTAAACATGCAGAAGTCTCAAATCATGCACATTGGTCGTGTGCTAAGCTTTTCTCATTCATACAAGCTTGGCAACAATATCCTGGAGTACACCAAAGAAGAAAAAGACCTGGGTGTCTGGATTTGCGATAGCCTGAAAAATGGTCTACAATGCGAAGCCGTTTACAAACGCGCGTCTCGGATGCTCGGTGTGTTAAGGCGGATATTCGGACGTTTTTCCCAGAGATGTTTTTCTCTGATGATGAACACGTACATACACCCGCTTACTGATTACGCTTCACAAGCCTGGACTCCATGGCTTCAAAAAGACATTTCACTATTGGATCGCATACACCACAGAGCCTCAAAGTTGGTCATTGGGCTCGAAAACCTACCATTCGCTGACCGACTAAGTAAACTGAAGCTGACGACGCTTGCACAAAGGAGACTGCGAGCCGACCTCCTCCTCACATTCAAAATCCTTAACAGTGTTTCCCACCCTTTGGATATACTATTTCACCGACGAACATCCAGCAACAACCGCGGTCACAACTGCAAGTTGGAAATACCCCACTCCAATCAGAACTGTCGCAGGTATTTTTATTCTGTGCGTATTTGTTTCGCTTGGAATTCCCTGCCAGCCGATTTGGTAAGCTCAAACACTTTTTCTATATTTAAATTAAAACTAGACGATTTCCTGAGAGCCAATCCAAATTATGCCCCGAACTATTTATAATCTATCGTTACCAGAATTATTTTGATTTTGACATTTTTCTACACACATATACACATATACACTTGTACCTATAGTTCAACTGCATGGTTATTGTAAAGTAATTGCTTTTTCAACCATAAAATCTTGAATCTTGAATCTTGAATCTAATTTGTGTAAAATCGGTTAATTCCAGCATGGCGTTTCGCTCTTGGTAAGGGATGTGCTGCATCCCTCCAACTAGTTTCGTCGCCCAGTGGTAAATGTTACACAGCAATTCAAAGTCTTTGTGAAGCCACGGTGCCAAACTAGAATCATGTATTCTATCGTTCGGTTGATGTAAGTATTTATAATGCGGGGGAATGTTTTAGGAGAGAACCTCCATATATTCATCTCAACAATCTCAAGATACCACTTGACATGTTGAAGACGTTCTATCAATGACTATTCTGTTTCAGGTTATTCGTAATCCAGATACGGAGATCCTTCTCAGCGGTGGTCCATTTCAGGTTTTGCATGACCAAGATTATATGTATGGTCGTATTGCTGCTCAAGTTGTAACATTTTACACTGACGTATGTTGAAAGTTATTTGATTTAGTTGAAACCAGTGATACAGGACATCCAAATCCTATTGCAGCATCAAACAATCTTCCATCGATCGGATTTGGTTCCACAGGGCTAGTGAAGCTAGCCGACGGTCAATAATCCACGGTTATGGGGAAATCGTCGTAATACACAATTTGTTGAACGTTAACTATTCATCGCCAAATTAAAAATTGCAGAGACTCGGTTTGTATACCCAGTGCATAATTTTACATATGACGCAATACGGGGATTCTTGAACACGTCGTACCTAGATATGGCGTGAATAGCGCATTTACGACTGTCGAAAATTGTAGGAATTGCTTTCAGTAATAGCACACAGTCGTTCCTGGTATTAAATTAATAGGCATAATAATCTCGTCTGAAAATAATGAGGAAACAATCCAAGGGAGTCGCATAAAGAACTGAACGTAAGTGAACGTCGCTGCTTACTGCTATATTGTAGCGAGTGGTGAGATGAATGCTGCGATTGCTTAAACAAACATTTGTCATTCTAAATCAATACAAATGTTTTCGAAAGTTATTTTGCATCTATTCGGTAGATGTCAATCATAAACGTCTATCAAAATCACATGCTTTTTTTTATGATCCACAGCTTTTCATATGACTAAACAGCTCGATTCACGAGGAATAATCTTTTCATATGACAAACAGAAGAAGAAGAAGAAATTGACTTTATTCGTACACACGAATTTTCAGCTGTTACAATAATTTCACCACAAATTTAAAAAATGATTAACATGTCCCGACATCGAGTTACAATTTGTCGACTGAACGATTTTTCTTGTCCGTCTTAATTGATTGACATACGATCCAGTTTACTAGCAAAAGTTTTTGGGTCAAACGTTTTACTGCAAGTCCCGGTATCTCGTACTTCGTTCTAAAGTACACGTCCAAATTTGACCTCAGTTGATCCGAAAATATTTGATGCCTCTTTCCCTTGGAGAAATTGATTGTATGCACGGCCGATTTGAAGGCCCCGCAAAAAAACAGCTCGATTCACGAGGAATAATCTCTCCCGTATCGCCCGCAGCGATACTGAGTACAACATCGAACGGCACCCGTTCCACACACTGGCGAAGCCATCTGCTTTCTGAAGCCAAGATCTCTATCTTTTCCGCGCCGGCTTGCATACGACGTTTTACACAACGCCTCTAATGTGAGCGGTCAAGAACAAGAGCATTCATATCTCTTTTGCAAATGTCTTTGTGGCGCAAGTGCGGTCTGCACAATGATCGACTTCCTCATTTCAACTCACCATAGAGTAGATTATTCGGAATATGACCATTTACCAGGAGTTTATAGAAACAGATGTGATGCATCTTCTCTTGTATTGTTGGTGTTTTCCTTGGTTAGCATTTCAATTATGGTATCATTCAATAGGTTAAACAAAAGAAATCGTGTATTGTTTTAGGTGCATTCAAGCCGAACTAAAAGATCGAAAGATCATATCGTAGTTCTCCAAATGATCGTTTTTATGCGAGGATAATTAAAATGAAAGCCCAATTGTTTGACCGCTTGTGCTCGATACAACAACGAAACATAATGCCATGGTATACCATCATAAGCCACAATTCTTTGGAATAAAATTCTGGTCAATTAATTTATCCAAACGTCCGATCAAAACCAATGGTCGCTCTTAGATTTAAGTCTCAGTTTCGCACTTGTAATGCGCACATATTCACCGAAAATCGATTTTTATACCACATTGTATTGCACACGAATGTGATTGCCAAATTATGAACGGGCCACTGTTGACCTAATACTTACTCATCGTCGTCATTGTATTGATGTATATTCGGATGTATCCGTGCGCCGCGATTTCGGATTACACGCCTTCCATTAAATTCGTACAAACCTAACCGGAATTCTAGTAATGCTAAACCGACGCTTCACTGACTTGCGGTTGAGTCCTGTTCCAGGATTTCAGTGTCAACTTAAATAATAAACTTCACAGGGAACGTTAATCGACGGTGTTGGATGGTGAAATGTGAAAGAGCCTAACGATTTTTATGTATTGCTAGGAGAGCACAGTCATCTCGGATTGATTTCGGTTTAGAAAGTGTATATTTAAAGATTGCTAAGTGAAGAAAGCCTTTGCATTCATTTTCATATTCCTCTTACATCACATGTCACCATAATCGACATAAAAGTAACCAGGACTCTGTATTGGTTTCGGGTCGGTGTGCTTCGTATTCTCTTTGGATGTTTTTTCCTGTGAATATTTTGTCCAGTTGCATACACATGGCTCAAGACTTTCGTGCCAAATTGCGGGCAACGTGACGCCCAAAGAATAGTGGGTCTCTTGCTGGTGTAAATAACCGATTATTTAAGCTTCTAGATAGATTTTAAAATCGGATATACGGTTTGAGATTTAGATGATTGAGAATAACAGAACTCATGCAGAGTATTATTTGAGGAAACTTGTCTTTACATTCACAATTCTCAGTAACACCCCCCAACTCATGTAAATCGTTTAGAGTTGCTACACATGCCCTCCTATCCCATCTTCCCGACGTAGCGGTGACATGCGTTTTCCTAGTAACAGTGTCTCTTCTCTTTTCAATTCCTTCAGAACATATGTTCAAAATTAATTCATATTACGATGTTATATTTATTCTGATGTTACATTGAGACATTTCTCTGCATTTTCCCCATACACCATCAATCATCTCACTAGCGCCGCTTTCACGGGTGACATCGTTGCTTCGAGAATTTACTCGAATTTATTTGCACTAATGTCTTGCATTCGGAGAGTTAGCGTTTAAGCCAAACGAAGAGCTGTTAATTGGTATCCGTTTGTTGAAGTTATTGCAGCCGTCGATACTGATCAACTAATTGCTAGCTCCTTCGTGAACCAATTGCGTTCAGGCGTTCAGGATCGTATTATGTAGTATATTTTACGATTCCAGGTGACGGTCAACCTTCCCCGTTACCTAGTGGCCCACATAGAACGAATGGGATTAAACAGAACGATTCATTTACCTATTTGAATGCTTTTCATTCGACCGGTTTCGAGCTATTTGCACTAATCAGGTAGGCACAGCAGGATCATCCTATCCAATCACATACCCATAAACACATTAGGAAGTAAGATCTACATACGCGCGCATTTCCATCACAGCCCACGAACAGTTCCTTGCTGATTGCACTCATCACCCTATAGTGGACTTACGAGCTTCACTTGACGAAAGAATGCTAATTTTGAGGAGCCAATCAGTCGCCTTCAACATTTTTTCTGTCAGCAGAAGGTGTTACGCTCGGTCTTTCATGACCACACGTGCAGACAAACTGCTGGACTTGGTGGTCAGAGGCTATATAAGACGCGGGCCATTAGAGCATTTTTAGAATTAGGAGCTCATCTCCAAAACTACAAACACCGTGACAACTTTGGAACCCGTTTTCACGTAATCCTCCCAAAAACCAAAATATTAAGGGGTTCGCGATAGTCATCGTCCGTGGTTTTAGGCGCATCCTGCTTTTATAACAAACGGTGGTGTTATGCATATCATTTAAAAGCGCGTGATTCGCATTCATTTCTAATGCACTTCAGAGTTCCACAAAATTAATCCCTTTTTAATATTACACAGCTCGAGCATAAGCGGCGCTCTCCTATTAAGGTGAAAGCTTTCTGTAGGCCAGCTTTATATATCAAGATTAAATTTGTAAATTTTCTATCCACGGTAATTTAATGCAACGAAGAACATACAGCTCTGATTCTAGAATCACGCGGATGGTTTAGGAATATAACACAGCAGCATCTATTGAACTTGGGAAGTAAGTAGTTCCATTAGCCCACCTGTCAACTGAGTCAAAGGCTGCTGCAATATCCAGAAAAACCACTATGGTTGGTCGCCGATACAGGCGTCGATGTTCTAGCAACTGGCGGAAATCCGACTTGCTTTTCGCAAGCAGTGTCTTCCTGAATAGTGGAAAGTCTGCGAATAATGTTGGCAACCCGATTCTGGACTATCATTGAGATAAGTGAAATTCTGCGATTGGTGCAACATTCGTTCCATGTTCGTTTTTTATGGACTGGTATTATCATGGATTGATCAGAAGAGGCAGGTACCCTTCCATCCTACCAATCGTTCACGAACATGCAATGCTATTGCGACTGTCTCGCCTCCTTTCTTAAAAATACCAGATATAGTTTGTACGGGAACGGCGCCTTGTATCGCTTTAGTGATAGGATCTCTCTCAGTATTTTTCGACACCGGACGCAGCTAGCGACATTGACCACTGCATAGAAGATTGGGCAATGTAAGCAGTGTCTGAAGGAGAGTGCTGATTGAAATGCTGTCTAAAATATTCTTTCCATCATGCTAAACGCCTCTGAAGGTTTTTTATTTGCGAATCATCAACCTCGAGGATGGTCTTACTCAGACATTTAGGATTAGGGACAAATATACTTAGCAATTGGTAAAGTCATCGCATGTTACCCATAGCTAACACTCTTTTCATCTCCAAGGGGCGTTCTTTCCGTCAAAATTACCGGTCGCGTCTCAGACAAACATTTGAATATGAGTCTAAGACACTTCCTATCATTCTCATACTCTAAACCACTCGGAACGGCCCGGCGCTGTTGGAGAAGCTTGAGGGACTTCGCAGAAATTCAGTGGTGTTACTGTCCATGAGCGACTTTGCATTATTCTGAAACAGAGTGCTTGCTGAACGTCGTGCCAATGACAATTCATTTCGACAGGTCGATGTTTTAAAAGGGGATCCCTAGAGTAACTCAAAATCTGACTTTCACTTCAGGCAGCGATAAGCGTTTGTGTCTAGTTTGAGACGCTTTCGTTTTGTGGATTATCCTTAAATTGAAAATTGATTGTTGCAAACACCCAAGCCTAATCAGAATCTACACTAATACTCAAAAAGATCTGCAATATTTTTACACTTATTGGCCACCTTTAGCTTATCGCAACAAGGGCAAGCTGCGCCCAAGTAGGTTGTGAGGGGAGCGCCTGGTAGCTAGATGGCGCTTGAGATGTTAAATATTTGTGGAGTCGAGAAGGCGGTGATAGTTGTCACAGAGAGAAAACAATCTCTCCTCATTTTCTGTTCGGTCATCTTCCTTCCTTCACCTACTCTGTCCACGAGTTCATATTTGCGTAAGCCGATATCACGAATAGGTTACACAGCAAGTGAATGTGCTTGTTCTTTGTGCTGTATCACAAAAATCTCTTTACGCACAGTCGGCTATTAACGGGTATCTTGTCTAGAAGGAAAGCTTTCGCTTTGTGACTAAGTATTATTCAGACACCTGCTAGCCTGGAAGAGCGAACAACGGGATCATTGAACACACGCAATTAGAACCTACTCCCAAGAGGCATAAAAGAACTCAGTTGAAATACCAATCAATCTCACGGAGACGGGTTTCCGATAGGCAAAATGTGTCAATACCATGTGTTTCTAGAGAGCAAACTAGTCCGGACTGTTGTCCTGGTTATTGCAGTGTACGTAAATTGGACATTGAAAGCCTAATAGTGTCATGCGTTTAAAAGAAATCTTTGAAAATCTACATCTGTCTTTGAAGTATTGGCTGCGACGGAATGCATCCAGTTTTGATGTTCCAAAGTGCGTTGTTCAATGCGCATGTTATTAAACACTAGTTCACCGCATTTCTTCGGGATTTCAGAAAAGGTTCCTGTTTTGTAACCATCTTATTTTTTTATCTGAAGCATCAGATAGCGGGTACAAAGGGTCGTTCACCTGTTTTCACTGACATACTAGTGGGTTACATGCTGTGAGTACAAACAAATTTTACTTATCGGACTGGGATATACTTAGTCAAGCCTCATCGTACATGTCTATAGCTCTACAATTTACGCGATTAATGCCCAGAAAGCAACACTATTTATTTAAACAGATAGTACAGCGATTTTCTCGAAAGAAAATGCCCAGGTCCTGACGGTTGAATTTAAATATCAACCAGATGATAAAACACATTCGTCTCCTGGTATCGACTATAAGGTCATATGTTTTTGCTATTACTTGTAACGAAACACCTGTGCGTCTTATTGTGGGAAAACGTTGGTCCAGTTGAATAGGAAATGGACTAAAATCTAATATTTACTCAAAGTGTAATTGAATTTATAAGGGTGAAAACGGTTAAATGCATGCCCAGCTTGTTTGAGATCGATACTCTTCTTTCATTATCATCTATAATTGCTTGCAGATCAACAGAAGGTTCAATGAGTAAATCGTTACGTACACTGGCAAATGAAAATTATTCCAGATTTTCCAAGATTTAAAATATACGGTTGAGCATGCAATTGAGTTTTCAATAACCACAGGAGCAAAAATTAAGGGCAAAAACATATGCGTACAAATGAAATGAATCGGTCCTCATGATTGGGGTAACTTGCATTGCTGAACACTGACTCACATTCCACTTGTTCTAGTTCGTCTTCTCTAACACAAATGTTGAACGATACAAAACAGCAGCAAAATATGGGAGAATGTTTTCGACCGATCGTGGTTACATTTACACGAAAAAGTGAGTTTGTGGTCAATCAGTTGGTGCGTACTTGAGTGGTAACCTTTCGCTTATGGCAGATAATTAGTCAGACCAAATGTGCCAGTAAGAACAAAGGTCAAGTTCAATTTGTATTCACCTGATCATTCTTTAGCTAGCTAATAACTGCACATGACTTGGATGGTGCGAAGCTTGTTACGATAGACATGCGATGCACACTCCTACATGTTGTGTAATCACGCGATTATTTTCACTGTGTCCATCTGTAATTGACATCCGCTGACCGATCCACTTGACTCTCTAATACTTGATTACGCATACTAATGATCACGCGTGTTAATGTTTATCCCCCACAGAACCGGATGCAGATGGTAAAGATAGCAACAACATTCACTTTGTTTTCCACATTTTGCTAGGCTTCTTTTATCTTAAACGTCACATCGTGAGGTCATTCCATGTATCGTTTAATCACTTCTAAGTTACCAAGATCAACATTGTAACTGATGTAAACAAAGTGTTTAGCAATTATTGAATTTCTGATCAGTCATTGAGATTCACTGTAATTGATTGGCTGCATACCGAGTCGCAGTTTCTGAGTTCATTTATCTTATTATTGCGTTCTCCGGAAGTTTATAAAATATATACTATCGAGGAAACTACGAGACCATATAACAATCAGCTTATAAGTGAAACGTTGCAACATGTTTTCCAGAAAACCAAACCAAGGATTTGGGCGCTAGCATTATTTTGAACATGGTTAAGTTTGTGAAGCGAAAACCAACATGTTTCATCCCCGGGCATAGAATAATATCCAACAATAATTTAAATTACGTTTATTTATTAAATAATAATTTAGCACTGTGTTTTACGCGAAGAAACAGATATTCATATTACATCAGAAAGTTTAAATCCCTTTTCCACCTTCCGTCATATCGTTTTCAATAAACTTGGGATTAGAAAACGATACCCACACGACGGCAGCTTTGTTTCAAATTATCTACAAATCCTTCCAAACAGAAAAAGAAAGTTCGATATCGTCACAATTCTGAAACGGATACTAACCATGATTCCTGCTTTCCAATCTCTCCGCGTTCAAACAAAACAAAAATAATTCTCTGGCAATGAGAATTCAATAAACCGCGTTCTTACTCCCAATTTAGTACTCTTGTATTTTCCGTAGATGAATCAGATCCGACTAAAATGAGGAAAGCGAATAAAGTTGCATTAGTTGCTGCTATGGACTCGAAATGTATAATACAGCAGTTAAAACAATTATTAGAACGACATGAGAGTTTGGACTCACCTTGCATCGACAACAATGTGCTACACAGAAGCAGCGTCCAAGCAATGGCTGCATATGTCATCATGCTAGTAGTTTGATACATGCGATATTCGCCAGACTGCTTTAATAGTTGTAAATGTTCTCTCTCAACCAACCGGAATGCTTTCATTGATTTTGCAAGTTTACTGTGCAGTTGGATTTGCGCATCCAACTCACCAATGAACGAACTTTCACACAAACAGTGTATTCTACGGATGCCAGGAAATAAAGTTCACAGCAATCGAAGGATTCGAAAGAAACAAAGCACGCATCTGCTGTCACAAGTCTATACAAGACATATCGCTCTCTTTCAGGAATGCCATCTTGTAACAGGTGGTCACTAAAACAAATTCCAGGAAGTAAAATTCTCTCATTTGATCAGCTGATGATTCATATCGATTTGATTTTTGTTTTCTCGAAGTTTCGCTGGGGTTGCTCGCATTTAGAGTTTATAGTAGGTAATATTTTTCGTGAAATGGCTTGGTCAATTTGCAACTTTGCCGAAGTCATGTTTGCTGTGGATTTGTGGCCCACTGTGTGGTTCTTTGAAACGCTCACTAATTACTGGAATAGTACCAGTGGAAAACAAATAAAAAGTATTACATCATTCGTGTCCGTCGATCGTATCACTGAAAATTACCACAATTAGACGCTTCTTTTAATTGTTCCCAACTTAATTGAATGTTAGCCATGCGATCTTTCGAATTACTTCTCAAACTCTAGCGTAGATAACATGTGGTTGCCGACAATGATTGTCATATATTGAGCGAGGGGAAAATGTAGCTAGACCCATCGATGTCATATTGCGTTCCTACCACTAGCATCAGCACCTAGATGTTCACACGAACGTTCCCACATATTGATCACTGAAGTCGACCATTCCAATGCTAATTACACCAACCCACGAATTTCACAGATCTCCAGTAGCTGTGTTATACGGATTCTGTTGAGGCAAGTATTTTTTTCGCTGGAACAGTTCTCACGTAATCCTCCGAAAACCCAATGTCATAAGTCAAACACTCCTTCGTCTGGAGAGTTTCCATCCAAATGGAAGAAATCAATACATCAAATAACGTCGTAGGTCCGGCTCAAATCGAGTCGGAATGAGCAATTTACACCGAAACCTAATTTTCGATTCAAGCTTTCGGCGACCAATAAGAAGCTCACATGTTTAATCATCCCAGGCACGGATTATTCATATGGATCCAACATCACACTGTTTAACGTCTTATTACATAACACATGATCCATCACTAATTGTTAAGTCCGACTTCAGTGAAGTCGGACCAACAACTTCATTTTACACCCCATCACTACACACACAAAATACAAACGTAAACAGCCTTATCAACAAATTAATCTAATTGTCCGAGATTTGTAATGAAACGGCGCCAGACATAGTTGCAATAACGGAAACATGTATCCATGCCTCGTTGTCTGATAATGAACTCTCTCTGTCCACCATGTCTCTATTCCGGCGTGACCGTTTAGGTGATGGCAGAAGAGCAGCATGATACGTCAAGCAATCCTTTCTGTGTAGAGCTATGAACGACCAGACTCTCGATATAACTGACACAATTTGCTGCTCCTTGACTCTTACTTCAGGAGACCAATACATTATTGGACTGATCTATCGTTCTGCAACAGCAACTCTCGACCTATACAATAAACTGATGAATGCTTTGCGCTATGTAACAACGCGGTACAATGCTCAAATATTGATAATGGGGGATTTCAAATGTCCCCAGCTCTATAGCCTTGATGTTCATCCATCAGAGACACTTGAATATGAACTTCGAGCCGTCTTGGTTTACGCACCCCTTTATAACCACGTTTTTGGATTTACTCGTATGAGGGGATCAGACCGGCCCTCTACCTTGGGCCTAATACTTACATCAGATCCCACAGCTGTATAGAATATCGTTTATAAACCGCCGACCTAACGGTGCGATCACGTTGTACTAGAATTTGAGTAAGTTTGTAGCGCTAGGCGCAAAAGTGACAGAATGAAATGCGTCAGAAGGGTGAACTACCGTTCTCTATGTGGCAAGAACTTGATCAGCACAACACCGCAACACAATGCAGTGAGCTCACAAAAATACTTCAGTCAAACATAGATCATAATTCGCGATTCGTTGATGAACGACGGGCAAGTGACTTCCGATTTAAGCTTCACAGTCGCACAAAAAATGGCTCGGGAAACGAAACTTTGCTTTGACTGAACACCGGAAGACCAAAACTGATGCCTCTTGGCAGCAATTTTCTAAAATTTGTAACAAAGTAAATGCTCTAGTCAAAGAGGACAAGCAATATTACCATCTCTCTCTGTCTTTGAAAATGGAAGAATACCCTAAACTTCTCTGTCGGATTGTCAATGCTCGGTCCAGTGTGAAACCAGGGGTGTTTCCTGTTATTTCTGAGAATGGATTAACAGTCACAGCAAAGGAAACGACTGGTACTCTCGCTCAATTTCATGCAAATGTGTTTAGCCCGATAACGGTTAGGGCGAATGAGAATTTACTGACATCGATTGTATCTCAACAACTGAATGATATTGAGAATAATTCAGAGATTATACGAAGAGACTTGTGTCGACTGAACCCTAGGAAATCTCCTGGAGCCGATGGATTTACACCAGCACTACTAAAATCCTGTGACCAGCAGCTGTGTGAACCAATATGCCAATTGTTCCAACATTCCCTAACCGAAGGAGTGGTGCCAACAGAGTGGAAGACAGGGGTAATTTCACCAATTTATAAGGGTGGTAGCCGTACAGATCCCGCGAACTACCGTCCTGTCACCCTACTTTCCGTGATATCCAAAGTCATGGAGCGCATAGTGACGGAAAATATAGTTCATCACTTAGAATCACAAAATATACTATCTGTCGCCCAGCATGGGTTTCGTAAAGCTCGCTCATGCTTGACAAACTTGCTGACGGTATTAAACGATTGGACCCAAACGGTTGACGCAGGAGACAGTGTGCACGCGTGCTATCTGGATATGTCGAAAGCTTTCGACAGAGTTGATCACTTCCTGTTGCTACGGAAGCTGAAACAGATTGGTATTGACGGGCAGCTACTCGTATGGTTCGAAAGCTACCTCAATGGGCGCAAGGCAACCGTTCGAGTTAACGGGGTACAATCACGAGCCATTAATACCTCCAGTGGTGTACCGCAAGGTTCCGTTCTCGGTCCAGTGCTTTTCTTAGTTTACATCAATGATTTACCTGAGACGCTCTCATGCAAGGTAGTTCTTTTTGCGGATGATGTTAAACTTTGGATGCGAATAAAATCAACTGCAGACTGCGTAAAACTGCAAAGTGATTTAGATGCACTACACGAATGGTCAGTTAGAAATAAACTGCCGTTCAATTTTCAAAAATGCAAGTTACTGCAAATCGGTAAGCCCTTTCAGTACGAATATCACTTTGGGCAGACGATTTTGAGCTGGACCGAATCGGAGAAGGATCTTGGAGTCTGGATATGTGGCAGCCTAAAGAACAGCGTGCATTGTGAGGTCATTTACAAGCGTGCTTCAAAGCTTCTAGGTATGCTTCGACGGATCTTCAGAACCTTTACGCCTGTAACGTTGCCAAGCATCATGAAGACCTACTTAATTCCCACAATGGAACATGCATCGCAAGCATGGAGTCCGTGGATGAAAAAGGATATATTCTTGCTTGACAGGATATATCATCGTGCAACTAAAATCGTGCGTGGTTTTCGATACCGTACATACGAGGAAAGGTTGAAAAAGCTAAAGCTCCCCTTCAACGTAGACTTCGAAGTGACGTTATCCTTACTTACAAAATATTGCATACTCCAGATCATCCACTAAAACATTTATTCAAATACCGTGAATCAGGAAATACACGTAGTCACTCAGCGGCACTACAAATTCCCCATTCCCGTACTAATTGTCGCCGATATTTCTATTCGGTACGTGTCTGTTTCCTGTGGAATGCCCTTCCCGAAGCAATTATCACCTCTCCCTGTATCCAAACATTCACTCGAACCTTGGACAATTATTTGTTACATAACGATTTGACGATGCCTGTGTATTGACTCAGGGTAAGCATATTACTTGACTCCAGTGACATAGTATAATTGATTTTTTATACCTCTTATTGAACGCATATTTACTATGATATGGTAATTGTGAAGCTATGTGCTTTTTGTAACCATAAATTCTTGAATCTTGAATCTTGATCCAGCATTAGTTTATTGAAATTATCATTCGGCATTATCCATGTAATTCGTGATTATTGTTGCGAAATCAAATTTTTTAATCAACTATCTATACTTTAAACGTTTGGTTAAAACATGCTCAGTAGAATTTTAAATGAAACGTAATTATTTCCAAGCGTCAAAACAACTTACATTCTCGCAATCTGAGTCGTTTTGATGTGGTGTCAAACAAACGTCTGAACTTCAACATACAAATAAATTTCCACAATTTCACATATTCTCGTCTCGTTAAAGAAAATTTGTATGGTCGGTTTCAATTGTAAGATTAAACGCATTCTATTTCATTTATATGACTGCTTATTAACAAATAATTTTGTATATTTATAAATAAATAACAAAAGAAGTGAATGGAAATGTAATTCCATGACATCTCTTGTTATGAAATGTAAACATTTAAACCTAATTTACAGGATTTACAATATAATTTTATTTTATCAAATATACAGTAAGTACCTGATTCATATCACTGATATGCACCCACAGATATCAAATTATTTGCTATGCGAAATCTATTGTGTATAATATAACATTTCACAATATTATCGATTGATGAGTTAGAACATATATGACAATAAATATGTAAAGTCGCTAATGAAACTAATTCACGATTATGTCAGATATTTTAAATATGATGTTGGAAAATTTCACCGCTCCTAAAGACATCGGATTTACTGAAACCGGGTATACGTTTAATAATCTGAGTTGAATAGCTGAAATCGAAAACATTCAATAACTTTATTACCTCTGGCTGTTTGCCGTCATCAGATGGACAGAGTAAGGGATGCGGATGTGAGCGCCACGTAACATTGGTTTTTTCTAAGAGCCTCAAGTGCTTGGCCAGGACTCACTTTGTTATTCTATATTTGAACATCGCGGTTCATTGTAATAATCCAATACAACAGTGGTATACAAGTATAAATTTGTTTATTACAACCGGTTTGATGCTACACTTTAATAAAAATTAAATCCTAAAAAATGAATATGTTATATGAAACGTTTAAACATTTTAGGAGTATTGTGTAGCGCACCCTGTATACATGAATATTAGTCGATATTCGCACAATTTAAAAGTACAGTGTTTGTAGCAAACCATTTTAAAGACATTTCTATTTTTTCTAATGATGAACAAATAAATTCATCACAGAAAACATTGCTTCGAAAAATAATCATCTTAGTGTAAAATTTATAAAAATATGTAATAACTCAACACATTACTTGGGTCATCCATAAGCGCCTTGAGTGCTTGACCAAGAATCACTTTGTGATTCTGTGTTTGAACATCGTGGCTCGGTGGTCGAACCCTATGTTACAGTGGTATTCAAGAATAACTTTGTGTACCACCTTTCCACTGTTTCAAGGCCCACTGAACCTAATATTACTGTCTCCACCTGATGAAGGCAAACAGCCAAAAAGCGGTAGTGTTGTGTAAGTGCGGGGATGTGAGCGACACTATACTTTGGTCGTTTTTATTCGTCTTGTGATCTTGACCAAGATCACTATGTGATTCTATGTTTTACCACTGTGGTTGTAGTACAAACCAGTGGCATTGAATTTTCTGTTTGGTAGTTTGAATGCAATTTATTAAGAGATTCATCTCACCTAATGTCATATATGCAATGAATTTCATTTCTTTCGGAATATTTCAATCAAATTTTGTTTGTCAAACATTTCCTGACTAGCAGATATTCTGTGAAATATATCTGTTCCTATTATGATCATATTTTCTATATAATTTTCGATTTATCGATATCCTTTATAGGAACTGGTCGCGAGACTGGACCCAACGTTAGGCGATAGTTGAATTTTGAATATCCATACCAAACTTCCATTATGTTCTCACATACAACCTGAGCACATGGAAATTTGGATACAGTAGGTTTGAGTGAAATATACATATCTTCACTTATTTTGTCGAACATATCTGACTACCAGTTTGTGTTTTCTACACTCCTCAAATGGTAAGAGACCAATCAGAACATTTTTGCTTTGAAACAATAAGTGATTGCAAACAACAAAGAAGCCCTCGTGGTTATAATAAAATAGGTGCAATATGTACATTTCCATGGCATGGTTTTCACCGCAACCATATTTTTAACAGATTGTTAGAAATAACATTTTAAAAGTTATGTTCCAAATTTGTTGCATTAATTTATTTTTTTATCTGAACGTCTTTTTACATCATATGTTCGTTGTGGAGCTATGTTCAGTTAGCCTAACAATAGCAAATGTGATGTTTTACCCAGTCATAATCATTGTATACCTTTAAGTATTTTCTGCATACTTCTCGAATAACACAAAAAGAATTTCTATTTTTCTCACGTATATGAATATCGTTTTACAGGTGTACAATGCATTCGGATAATAAAAATATACTTGTTTCATTTATAGGCGCAAGAAACCAAAGACGCGGCCAACTAATATTTTTTCAAGGTTAAGAAAAATTCATGCTTTTGATGAGGTTTATTAACATTCTTTAGCGATTATTATATCGCATATATATGTTGTCGCATTTCTGATATTACAAAATCGCCAAAATCGTTCGGCTATATTTGGTACCAAAATGAATAAATAATTTTAAAAGCTAAAGAACTCCCCACCAAGCTTGAATTATTTGCTCAAAAATATTTTGGTTAAACGAACGAATTTGTCTGCGTATGCCTAAAAAGAAATTTTTCGCACGGTGAACATTTTTTAACTTCCACAACATTTTTGAAATTTCGGCTGTCAGTGAACAATGAGCAGTTCACTTTGAAAGATAAATGTATCCCGAAAACAAAACCAATCCAACCGGTAAAATTTATTTTGCTGCAAAAATGGAAATATATAATAATACGCTAGGTGTTTTTCGTCCCTTATAATCACGTATAAATCCTTTGATTATTATTTCTTGAATTAATTTCTTGGAATAAAGTTTATTAGTGTTCGATAGAAACGAATTTTTTCGATATTTCTCATCAAGCTGTACAATACATGCATAAGAATTAGAATTGGATCTGATCATCATCTCAACAACTTTCATGGGTTACTGAAGAGAAAGAACTGGGCGTGTGGATTAGCTGTAACCTGAAGTATTCACGGCACTGTTCTGTTGTATACAAAAAGTCCTGCCAAATCTTAGCATTGCTCAGAAGGATCTTTGGTCGTTTCTCAAAGCAGATACTCCCACGTATAATTAACACCTATATCAGACCAACAATGGAGTAAGCAGTTCAAGCATGCCCCCCTGGTTACAAAAGGACATGACCGTGCTGCAACTGTTATACCACCGCGCTACAAAACTGGTGACCTGACTATACAACAGGCCATACGAGGAGCGGATTGCAACGCTAAACCTCTTTGACTTTTCGTACCGTCCTCTCAGGGGTGACTTGATCCTGCTTTTCAACATTCTGCATATAGTGGATCACCCACTTGAACACCTATTTCATCGGCAAGAAGAACATGCTAGCAGATCGCATGGCTACAAGTTAATTATTCCACACTCCAGATCAAATTGTCGAAGGTTTTTCTTTGCTGTCAGAGTCTGTTTTATATGGAACTCCCTGCCCCCACATATCATTTGCGCAACAAGCCTGAACATGTTCAAGGCTGAACTTGACAAGTATATGTTGACGAACCCCAACCTTGCACCTGAATACACGTGCTGACTTTCCATATGTATAAAACATTCGTGCTGTTTTTATGAATTCCCTATATTTTCAATCTGTGGTTACTGTGAAGTATTTGCTTTTTGAACCATTAAAACTTTGAATTACTTTGAATTACATCAACTAATAAATAAATGAATGTCGTGTATTAATGCGAAAATCGGCTTAGGAACTTGCACTGGTAATCAATCTTCTAAGCAACAATGGCAAACAATCATCCTTCTTTGAAAGGCATATGCCCATTGCCAAAAAGAATAACCGCACCAACAGTACTGACGAAAATGTTATCTCGTTGGCCTCAATTTAATGACGGCGCCTCGAGCGACTCCTTGACACGCAACCACGAGCAAATAGTGAACAAAACATTCACCTCTCGAAAACCAATAATCAGATAGCAACTTAAAGAACAGGCAACCTACATGTGTATTTTTCAATTTACCTTTCCTTTAGAGCAACCAGGATACGTTGGCCGTGCGACGCAATATCTGGTTATGAGAAAGTCTGAACATCACCCTAGTTGGTTAAGCCAAGGCTGTTCTAAGAAAGTGAATAGTTCGATTCTAGCTCACCAGAATAGCATGGTGCACGTAGTAAAACCTAAAAAGGCGTTCTCAGTCGTTTACACGGTTCCTCAAAACGTGTCTCTAAGAGTTGGTTTGAACTACTTGCAGACACCTGAGGAGATTGTAATAAAAATATTTAGACCAAACGCATGCGCCCAAATAGGACTACTTTGTGATTTTTCATTACCTTGGCCAACATCCATCTCGATCAAACGATTTTAAGTAACACTACGTGACATTGATATTGTTTACTAGTTGATGTTGATCAGATCTATTTTAATTTTCTTACACATTTGTGGTAAAGCCTGATGAGGAATATCGAAAAGGAATTCCTTCGCTTCCATCAAATGTTTCGCTGAAAAATGTGGGAGTTTTTCGTAAGGTCGTGGAAACAAAATTGTTAACATAATGATACAATTAGTTATATAGTAAAATATGTGCGGATAAGCAGATAAATTTACTCATGCTCACATGAAAAACTTTAATAATGTTAGCTAAATAGTATTGTGTTTTAAAGTTTTAAGACTGTCCATGGGTCGACACTTGTGTGATTACTGACGCAAATTCTTTTCAGAAAACGTTTGCACAATCTTTCAATGATGCCACTATGCCAGTAGCGGAGGCCAGTGGCGGTATTCCCATTTTAACATTCCGGAGGTCGTTGACGTGCTTGTACAATGCTTTGGGATTCATAACGAATTTTTAGACTAGACTGATTTGGTAATTTTTCTGTTTTTGCGAATAAGGCAGACACACTAATTTCTCAATCTGGAGTTGCGTCCGTGAACACATCAGCTGGACCAACAACAACTGCAGCCGAAACTGATGAAGCTTTAGCCACGTTTTACTCATCTGTATTCAACCCGAGAGAATATGCAATAAACATCCCAAATCAAACACTCTCAAACAAGGTTGCCATAAATGAAATAAATGTCACATCGAAACGCGTACTCCAAGGTTTATTTAATCTTAAAACCGAAAAGTGTCCTGTGGTCGACGGAATAATATTAAAGCAATGTGCGAGTTTGCCATACAAACCACTCACATACTTGTTCAAGGAAACACTGACAAATAGACTGATTCCAACAGATTGGAAACGCGGAATAATTTCTCCTATTTATAAAGGTGGAAATCGCTCTGATGTTTCTAATTACTCTGTTACCTGTGATTTCAAAATTCCTTGAGCGATTCATTGTTGACGATCCAATAGAACACTTCGAGAATAATCAGTTGCTTTCGAGGAACCAGCATTGATTTGGACGTAATTATTCCTGTGTGTCTAATTTACTGGTAACGCTGAATGATTGCACAAAATCGGTAGATAAACGGCAAGCAATACACGACTGCTAATTAGATATCTCAAAAGCATTCGACCGTGTTGACCATTCCCTACTACTGCGGAAGCTTGAAAGGCTTGGTATCACTGGAAAGTTGTTGAATTGGCTAAATGACTACATAACAAATCGCACTAACCAGGTACATGTTGATGGTGCGTTATCCAAAGCAATCGCAGCAACAGCGGAGTTCCCAAGGTTCAGTCCTTAGTCCGATCCTGTTTTTGTTTTATGTCAATAAACTACCGGAAATTATTAGATTTATTATTTCGTTATTATTATTATTTCGTGATATATATATATATATATATGCTTGTTTATATTTTATGGTGTAATTTGAAATTTAGTGATTGCATAACATCTTAAATGATGTAAATTATGGCAGTTTTGCACACTAAAGTTTATTAATGTCACTTCTCAGCTAAACGCGCTATTTGAATTTCAACAGGAAGCAAAACTTCCTCACCCTGAACTCATATTCACTTGGGATGCTCTATTTACAGCTTATGCGGCTGATGATTCGCGTTTTCATTTTGTAGTCATTTATTGAGTTGTGTGTTATCATCCGCGTAAATATACTCTCTTGATTGTTCTTTCAGTTCCACTTGAAATATTGGCATAGGCTAAGCAACGCCACACATTTCTTTCTGAAAATAAAAATAAATAGAAAATAAACAGAGAAAAAATATAATCGTAGAATCTATCATCCTTTCAATGAACAAAAATGCTCATTTGCATGCATTTCCTTTACACACACACACAAATGATCTATTGTTCATGGTCATGGGTTTAAACACTATCAACGTGAGTGTGAGCTCATGAGATTGAACAGGTTGGTCATACCAACCTTATCCTACGGTGGCATACAAGCACAAACTTTTTAACATCCTCTCTATAATGAAAATACTTAAGGTTTGGAATGTGGTATTTATAAATTGCAACCGTGGCCATGGCTGCTGCTGGAAGTTCGAAGGTGGAATAATATGTCCAGGAAGTGGGAAACAGCGAGGATGAGATCACCTCGCATTCTACTTTGTGCAAGTGTCCTCAGCTCCAGTCGTCTGAGTCGCCCGGCGTATGGCATATTTTCGAGTCCAATGACAAGCTTAGAAGCTCTCTCATATTTGCTATCCAGAAGTAAGATGTCTTTCTGGAGTCATGGTGTCCAGGCTTGTGCGGCATAGTCTAGAACCGTGTGTGCATGTTTTCATCATGAGAGTAAAACACCCTGTGAAAAAAGTCCAAATATCCGCCGTAACATGCCTAGCGCCGAGACGCGCTTTTGTAAACGGCTTCGCATTGTAGACCATTTTTCAAACTACCGCAAATCCAGACACCCAGGTCATTTTCTTCTTCGGTGTACTCCAGGTTTATGTCACCGAGATTGTATTGATAGAAAAAGCCATGGTTACGACCAACCTGAATGATCTTCGTCTTTTGCTTATTCAATGACTGTTTATTTTCTGATGACCAGTTGTACAAAGCATTCAAATCGTTTTGCAGCAAAATACAATCATCAGCATTGCTGATTTACTTCCAAACTTTTACATCTTCAGCAAGCAAAACCATCTTACTGTCATTTGGTATTGGTATATCGTTCGTATAGACTTTGAACATTATTGGAACAATCACTGAGTCTTGTGGAACATCGCTAGTGACATCGATTTTCTTCTATAATATGCCGTCCACACGAAATCTGATGTGTCTGTTGCTGAGTTAATCTCTTAGCAATTCGTATAGTCTTACAACAACACCGTGTTTCTTTAGCTTGTTCAAGAGTAAATTGTGATCAACTCTGTCGAACGCTTTAGAAATGTCCAGGTAGCACGCATGAATACAGCCCCCCGCATCTACATCTCGTCCAATCGTCTAAGCTTGTCAGCAAATTTGTTAGACAAGAGCGATTTCTGCGAAATCCATGTTCGGCAACTGCCAAAAGTTGGTTCGTTTCCAGATGTCGCAATATTTCTGCCGTTATTATTCGCTCAAAAACTGCTGATACCGAAGACAACAATGTCACCGGCCTACAATTTTTAAATTCAGAACGGCAACCACCTTTGTAAATGGGTAATATTTGTCCCAGTTTCCAGTGTTTTGGTACCACACCAGCTTGGAGCAAATTATTAAACATGCGCGATAGAGGTTCAGATAGCTGCACATGACTGGTTTTGAGCAGCTTTGGAGTTATCTCGTCTGGTCCTGGAGATTTCTTTATGTTTAATTTTCGTAAGTGCTGCGCTACCACCATCGGAGTAATCAATGCTTCACTCAAGGTTGTTCGGTCAAGTCGAATGATTGGTTCCTGATCAGGCTCCGTGGATTTCGGCGCACAAACTCCGAAATAAAAATCTATTAACAAGTCAGCGGTCTGATTAATGGATACTGTGAAACCTGACGGAGTTTTTACGGTAAATACTCCTGGTTTAATTTTCGTTCTATCGTTTACGAGTCTATATAAGAGCTTCGGATTCTCGTACATTTAATAAATCAATTGCGATTGAAAAGTTGCTTATAATTTTGAATTAAGCAGATAAATTTGTTTCGCAGTCGTGTAAATTGTGCCCAAGAATCGGCTTTATTGGTAGCCTTGTGAAACCCCCATGTTATTACCCTTTGTTTCATCCACTTTTCAGTCATGCTTCGTAGTAAAACTTTATTACGTTTAGATGTTTTCTTCAAAAGCAATATTGAATATTCCTCCAATATAGATTTCAGGTGCTATAAGAGAGAGCATCAATGACTATCCGGATCGGAGTAATCCAGTTGCGCGAAACTAGTGCTTTGTAACTCAGAACACAGAGCACGGTTGTTCACCCTTCTGACGCATTTCGTTCCGTCACTGTTGCGACTAGCGCTACAAACGTACTCGAATTCTAAGAGCGTGATCGCTTTGTCAGATTGGCAATTTATAAACGATATTCTTTACAAATGTGGCATCTGATGTAAGGTCCAACGTAGACGGCCGGTCTGATCCCCTCATACGAGTAAATCCAAAACGTGGTTATAAAGGGGTGCGTAATCCAAGACGGCTAGAAGTTTATATTTAAGTGTCTCTGATGGGTGATCATCCCAGCTATAAAGCTGGGGAAAGTTGAAATCCCCCATTATCAATATTTCAGTGTTGTACCGCGTTGCTACATAGCGCAAAGCAGATTTTAGTATATTGATTAGGTCGAGAGTTGCTGTTTGATAACTATGGATCACTCCAATAATGCATTGATCTCCTGAACTAATAGTCAGAGAGCACCAAAGTGTGTCAGTTACATCAAGGGTCTGGTCGTTCATAGCTCTACAGATAAATGATTGCTTGAAGTAGATTGCTGCTACTCCGCCATCACTTAAACATTGACGTCGGAATAGAGACATGCTGGGCAAAGAAAGTTCATTTTCAGACAATGAGGTATGGGACCACGTTCATGTTATTGCAACTATGTCTAGCGCCATTTCATTACAAATCTCGGACAATTGGATTAATTTGTTGATAAGGCTGTTTGCGTTTGTATAGATGCACTTAATCGTATTTTTAGTCAGTAATGACGGGGTGTAAACTTAAGTTATTGGTCCGACATCTCTGGAGTCGGACTTAACATGTAGTGATGAATCATGTGGTATGTGATAAGACGTTAAACAGTGTGATGCCAGATCCCTCTGAATAGTCAGTGCCTGGGATGATAAAACATGTGAGATACTTATTGGTCGCCGACCACTTGAAACGACAATTAGGTTTCGGTGTGAATTGCTCAGTCCGACTCGATTTGCGGAGCACCTATGACGATTTTAAGATGTGTTGATTTCTTCCATTTGGATGAAAACGATGCTATCCGCTGTCTCCAGACGGGAGAGTGTTTGACTTATGAGATTGGATATGAGTGGGCTAAATGTAGCATCATTGGTTAATGTTCGTTTTCCTTTTTCCCATTCTGACCTTACTATTTCGGCCATAGCGCTGGTCAAGAACGTAATCTTCAACGGTTTCGGTCCATCCCCTTTATATTTCGGCGAAAAAGGAACTCGAAAAGTGTCTAAAACATTAGAAATATCTAGAGAACACGCAATCCGGCGCGATTGATTGAAGTCGTGCTCTACGGTTTCCTGAATCGATGCTCGAGAAGTATTTCCTGTACACCAAGTAATTCAAGGTAATTCAAGGTTTGTAATGGTCTAAACAGCAACAAGCTTAACAACAACCATATGATGGTGAAAATTGAAATTAAAGTGTAAAAACAATATAAGGAAGTAGATTAAACAGTATGTAAGTGTTCTGGAAACGAATAATGCAATCAAAATTCATCTAATTTCGTTTTAAATTCATGCAAGCTCGTGGAGTGAGCAACGGTTGAATGTAAACTTTTCCAAGTTAAACAGACACGGACAGAGTAAAAATACCTTCTACAGTTCAGGCGGGAATGGTGTACGACCAGCACATATTCATGGGTCCGATAATTTCTCGGATCCCTTCGCGTGAATAAATCCTGTATGGAATGGTTCGGGGTATGGAATGTTTTGTAAAGTAAGATAAGGTCTCCACTGATTCGTCGATAGGGATAGTCGAACAGATTCATTTGACCTATCCTTTCTTTATATGGTTTGTTTCGGATTCTGAGAACCAGGTTTGTTGAGCGGTGATAGATTCGCTGCATAAGTTCCACATCCCTCTTGAGCCACGGAGACCATGACTGCACACCGTAGTCCATGACTGGTCTCAAGTTTTCTGTTTACTATTCTATCTTGCTTTCCAATTTATACTTCGCCATCCAAACGGAATTAGTTTTGATATCCTTTTATATTTAAACCATTCTGTGCTAATTATCGCATTGAACCTCAAAAAATTTACATAATTGGAAATGGATCAATGAGCACAGTAGATTAATAGGTTTCGATATTCGTGAGGTAAAAGTTCTAGAAAGGTTCCAATGCATAGGCTTTATAATGTTCGAGTGAGTCTCGGTAGAGGAGTATTTGCTTTGAAGCATTGTTTTGCTTCGGTGGAACTTTTCACGAATCTGATAATATAATTATCAATATCAGGTTCTCATATCATTAAATGCAGTTTTTCTATTGTTTTAAGAATATGATGTATCGGGGGAGCAGTGCAAATAATAATGAATTTAAAATTTCAGAATTTTGTTGCTCGAGCACGTCACGTCAATTTCTTGTAGCAAAAAGAAATTGCATGCGTTGTCTGATCAGCCAACATCCGTTTTAAAGGAACTATCAATATGCACCTGTCGCTACTGTCAAAACTATTTCTTGCCCCTATGTATGATACCGTTTCTTTCTTCAGATTTCTTAAAGTATTCTTAGCATCAAACATATTTAGCAAATAATTTTGGTCTCTCCATCTGCATTGACGAAATTGCTGCCAAGTATTGTTCTGGTTTGGAGAATAATTTGATGTAGATCTCATAATTTCTTTCAGATTACGAAATAGGCACAAGACACTTATAAGTACATAATTGGCAGACGGGTAAAGAATGACAAAGAGTGGACCTCGAGTGAGACTTGGACACTGATCAACTGGAAAAGGCAGCTGAAACAACAAATCCTCCGGTGTAAAGACACCAAGCAGAAAAACCAACTGATCGAACAATACGGCTACATATTCAAGACTACGCGTGAATACCCAAAAAACAGAAGTCCTCCGTGTGCAAATTGATGAACACCCATCAATCATCATTAATGATAAAGCAGTTAAAGACGTCACGCAATTCGTCTACCTCGGCAGCCTTGTTTCAATAAGTGGTGGCACGGACGAAGATATGGTCGCCAGAAACGGCAAAGCAAGATACGCGTTCATAGCTTTGAAACCCATTTGGGAGTCGAAGGTTCTATCAAAACGCACGAAACTCCGTACATTCAGAAGCGAAGTCAAATCCGTGCTACTCTATGGATCGGAAACCTGGCGAGTGACAGCAAAGTCTTCTCGCCGCTTGCAATCATTCCACAATAATTGCCTTCGTCGAATTATTGGGGTAAAATGACCAGAAAAGATAAGGAATCAAGACCTGTGGCAGATTGCTACTGAGGACCCGATCGCCCAGCAGATCAGCAGAAGAAAGTGGAGATGGGTTGGGCACACCTTGCGGAAACTTTATGATGACATCACGCGTCATGCTCTGGTATGGGAACCAATCGGGAAGAGACGGGTCGGACGCCCAAGGCTATCTTGGAAGCGCTTGTGTGAAGAGGAAATCCGCAAGTGTGGACTTAACTGGAACGACATCAAACTGGCTGCTATGAACTGACCAAACAGGAGACAAATTGCCGAGGCCCTATATTCCTCCAGGAACTCAAGGGATCAAGCAAGTAAGCAAGCATTGAATATTTCACAAATGTCTTGTAATATTTTCGAATCGGCTGAAGTTACGACACGTAGAAGAAGTAAGTGTTTGAGATTTTACTATTCAAATTTTTATCTCTCACAATCAAATACTCAGGAGAATTGTATTGAGAAATGCAAGTCCCATTAAAGGTAGTAAACGAAAACCCTGTTGGTGCTGTTTGATATACCCAATTAACTGAAACAGCATGCAGATCACCAAGGGTGCCGTCAAAACACGCTGATGTCAAAATATCATACCTACAATAATATTAGTAATAGTAATAAAAAGGATAATAATTCGAATGGTACAATTGAATAAGACCATCCACGACCGTTAGAAAAATACACGCTTTGGTTTAAATTTTGAATTCAATTTATCAAACTATTCATACTTTATCAAATGTTGTATTACGAAACTTGGTGGCATTTTGATAAGTATAAATGAAATTGAAATAATGAGACGGAGCTTGGCTGACTGTCTATCAAATTTACACACCTAAATTTTAAGATCTTTCTCTTATGTACTCCACTCAACTTTGTAATTGTTAAGTGCGTATGAGAACGGGAAGCTTTTTTAAACCAGTAGCACATTGCACACGCGGAAATTGAAGGTAACCTTGTTTCGAAACGATTACTGGTGACTCGTACAGCTAGACACTCTTCAAAGGAAATGGCATTTTACTACAGTTTTACAATATCCAAAAAGAACAAGTATATACCAATTGCGGTAGATGATTTATAATTATACGAAACATTTTTTGACCGAGTACTGAACCTTGTGAGACTCCAAATGAACTGCCGCAAGTATTCTTATACGGCGCATGTGGTTTTTTTCTTTTTAATTCTTTACGCACAAACTTGGTGAACTCCAAATTTTAGCTTTATTCAAACCAATACTTGACGACTATATGCGAGCTAACCATGATTTTCTCTCCAACTATCAACAAAATTTCCGAGTCATGAATTTGTGTTTATTGTAAAGTTAATTGCTTTTTCACCCATAAATCTTCAATCTTGAAGTTATTCAAGCAAGAACCACATTTTCTAAACCGATGTTTTGCCTAAGAAAGAATTCAAGGGCTTTCGAGCTGCTTGATAAAATATTCACACACCAAGCGTTCGAATATTTTAGAAACTACTTAAAGGAGGATCACTGATGGTAATTAGCCTAAACTGAACGACTTATACCTTTATAGAATGGTATAAAAGCTCCGGTTTTCCAGTCACACTGTGGGTCACAAAGCTGCAGCTCACATGAACTCAAAATAGCCTGCGATACTCCGTATTCTTCACTAGATTTGTTCAGGTTTACACTGCGTAAATGCGTAAAAATTTAATTTAACGGATTTCACATAGTTTATATAATTATGTTTTCACACGTTTTAGTTCTATTAATAAAACTAATTCGGAAGAAAATGAACAAAAAATAATTTATCTAATCCTATTAGAAAATAATTATAAAAGAATCATAATTGAAAGAAAACACCTATGGAATTCTTGAATATAAAACCGGGGTAAAACGAAATAATTTGGAATATTTTCGAAAAATTAATTTCATGCAGTTTATTAAATCAATTAGAACTAGTGTTCTTTTTATTCGAATAGGGTGCATGCAATAATTATCGCATACCGAACGTTAACATATCCAACAATCGACAATTACTATTAATCTGGCTTGCGCGGCAGTTTATATACTAAGATTATCTACAAAATTTCAATAAATCAATGGTGCGTTAATCGTTTAGTTGGATTAGGAATTTTCCCATTAAATATTAGTTAATCTAAGTTATAGCAAACGTTTAAAAGTAGTACAAAACGGAAAGCGGTAGAAAAAGACTTGTGTAACTTTAGTAAGTAAATGGGCTCTAGAGTAAGCAATCTGTTAATATATACTTCACTATTGATTTCAATGCAAGCGATTTTTTTTAAATTTAGTTTTCATTGTTTCGTAAAATTCTTAAATTGAACATGTCACGCAAGCTTGAGTCTTCCTGAATATGACGTAAATTTTTAGTTGCAAAAGGAATTATATTTTGTGAAACGTAATCATTATCGAAACATGACTTATGCATTAGGGAACGTGATTTTAATTATACGAACAGCTACACAAATGGTATAAATCTGAAGCTTAGCACAGCCCTCTTTAGCTAAAAGCACTGATTGTGATAGGGTTTCATTCAACAAAGAGGGCACAGCAATCAGTTAAGCAACTACCGAAATTTAGGATTCATAAATTTCCGCTGCTCACGCATCGCGCGCCTATTATCTACTGAACATTTAACAAATTTGAAGAAAACTGTTTGGGACCGATCGATCATTGCCATAAAAAAAGAAATTTGTAAGCAATCGATAAGAGCAGTTTTGGGTAACATTTTGCCTCTGACACAGAAGATTTGTCAAACCAAGGGTGATGGTCAGAACATGGAATGTCTTCAAATATCTCTCCATTCGCCACCTCTAATTGGTCTCACCACTAAACAGCCTATGGAAATCCTGGGGATGTCAAGACACGTAAACAAACACCGGATCGATTTTGCCAACATAACAGGCTAAATGAATTATGTCAAGGTCAATGGACATTAACCCAAATATACGTTTTCTAGTTCCACACTGTCTTCGGAGTCCAACATATGTTCAGCTGAAGCTAAATCTTTTATTAAAGACCGATAAGCCGTCTCATTTTGTGGACGTTTTTAAGCAATTCTTGTGCTCTTCGATCCCAGTATGAAGTTCTCTGGCTGTCTGTCTTATGTACACACTGGAGCCATCTTTGCACGTGTTCACATGTACACTATTTAAGAGCCATCTAAAGGTAACTTACACTTCAGGTGTACCAAGGCCAAGCAAAGAGTTCTACCTTTCATATTTGTTCACCTGTATTGACATCCCTTCCAAGATTCTACTTATTGTTTCAGAAACCCTCTTTGACATACGGTATACATAACGGGGCACGTCAGATCTTCTCTGTCTTTCGCGATGGATATTTCACCCGTTTGAATTGGCGCCTTACGAAACTCGTAATTTATCCAGTGTCTCTAAGCTGTCGAATGGCATCTTGATGTGCAGGTTACCTTTCTAGCTCGTCCCTACACTAGTAATCGATTTTGTGGAAGATGATGGACGCTATTGACCTGAATACCTGTTTATGATAAGCTGAATTGTAGCTTAAGACTGCATCCTTGTGGATCGGTTTTTGGTAGACTGAAGTTCTAATTTTACTATATGCCTTTTGAGCCAAGCAATCTAGAAAAACAAGCGCGTCTGTGCTGGATTCCACTTCTTTTTCAACTCTAATTCAAGGATCTAGCTCGTTCGGGTAATTATAGAATGTAAATAATCTGAGGCGTTATATGTTGACAAATATAACATCGAGATAACACCACCACCACAGCTTGGGCTAAACATTTGCAATCCTAAGTGCTTTAGTTGCAAAGTACTCCATACACATATTTGCTAACACTTAGGATATAGGCTAACCCATTGCTAATCCCTTTTCCTGTCTATTTACGTTTTTGTTTGATATTATCTACTTTTTCACACGGGCCTTCGGATACGTTTATGCTGCCTTCGCTAAATAATAATCATTATTCAGAATCGCAGTGACTTTACGTTTATCAACTTTAGTGATATTTATATTCTGCTCCTTTTGCAGCTTACGAAGTGCATTATGATCCTATTGATCACGATTGGCTTCATCATCTTCCTGAGTTTTGATAACGCCGACTATGGACTTTCGTAATTGATCAGCTTGGTAACTGGGAATCGCGCTCAAAGTTGCATCGATACAGCTGGCTTCAAGTATGTCTTAGTTGTAGCAAAATTAACCACATTCTTCAACAGGCTTTTCTCGTACTACATTAGTAAACGATCGGACAGATTCATAATTTTAGAATAATGTCTGGAATTATCTTCATTAGTTTTATTAGATTAATCTAATAAGATTTTATTAAAAGACTGTAATTAATTGTCCAACTTGCGGTTTTCTTTTTCCTCCTATATGTTTCGTCTGGAAAGCTAGGACCTCAGCTTGTTTTCCGTAAATTTGGCAGAATTCCACTTCGGATAATTCCCTTCACATATTTTTCATTAAGGGGGTGACTTTTGATCGAGCATTCATCAGGGTTTTATCGACCTTGTGTATGCCTTTGTTTCAAGAAAACTTTCGACGCGTTCTTAGCCGCCTTCCTTGAATTGCGTGAATTATCCGGAGGTTTAAGCACCAGATCTATTGGAACCACTCCGCGCTTCTTGCATCGAAGATTAAAGATTCCGTGATTCACACATCTAGCTTCGCATTCCGCTATTTTCACAAACGCGCTCGTCATTTTTTTGAGCTCGTGATTCGTAACAATCGGCAATGTAACGAAAAATGTTTTGGACATATCGATTAGTCATTGCCATGAAAATGAAATTTGAAAGCAATCAATAAGTGCAGATTTTTGTTAACGTTTCTCCTCTGAAACAGAAGCTTCGTCAGACCAAGTTTGATAATCGGAACATGGAATGTCATTAAATATCACTCCATCCAACAACTCTAATTGTTTTCGCCACTAAGCAGCCTCCCGCATGAAATGTGCGAATCAGTTTATCAATATGTCATAGCCATCGGTTGCGCAGCCAAACTTGTTTTAATAACATCAATGAAAGTCGTAAATTTTTAAAGCGGCCACTCAAAATTTATTTTATAAATCTCGAGAGTAAAATATAAAATAGCGGTTCAATGCTTATGAGTTGAAATCGGGAATAGATACATTCTGTTGTTAAAATGCACTCAACATGGATGTGAAAGCCATCAGCATCGGTCGTGTGACGTTGGTAAAACTAGCGTTCCACATCTTGTAGTGGAGGCAGTGCAAACCATCAGCTTCTGGTTCATGAAAAAAGGATGCTGCTGTTAGCTGCTGAACGTAGGTCCCAACAACCGAAAAAGTTGCTTATTGAGTATACTACTCTCACATCCGTGAAGATATTTCACTTTCCGAGCAGTGTGACTGACATACAAAGCGATGTGTTTTGGGAACCATCAAGTGCAATTCCCATACGAACAACTATAAGGAATAATAAAAGAAGGAGAGGAGCAATTTGTTTAAGAATATTCGCTTACTACAAAAATTGGAATAAAGTCCAGTATTCATATCACCATCATTTGATAACAAACAATTTCAGGGCAATCGATCTGTAGTGTAGAAAGGGGAACAAGCGAGATCAGATCTATAATATTAGTGATGACGTAAGGAACATGTAGGACATAACTGAATGGCATGAGAATAATTTTGTGGTGTGCGTCATCCCTTTTGTTATATTTTTTAGATTGGTCATAGTAGTAAACGACATTTGGATGATCATGTGACACCATCTAAATTGTACAACCAATAAGAATTACTTTAATGAGACGTACAATTGATGTTAAAAGAAATACGATATCAGGTTTTAAAAATAGCTTCGAGCTGAATAAGAATTCATATTAATGTACCTTAATTGACGAATTGCTCACAATATCTTAAGTGATAAACGTCCTCCCGACCCTAAACGTCCACTAAAATCTCTCCGTGTCCCTATGTCTTTGTGGTAACTACATGTAGAGAAGGTAATTGGAAAGCATGCATACCGGGTTTTGGATATCGCACTTTCTTGATTAATCTCTTGCCACGTAAACCTCATTAGAATCGTTTTGACTTGAATAAATTAAAACGAATCGTCGTTAGAATATGCTAGTTGCGCATTTTTGGATTTTCAATTTATATATGTAAGACCATGCTTTATTACGACAGCCCATTTACTTTAACGCAGTTTGATGAATGGGCTTGAAATGGTTTCACAAAGCCAACACTTAACATCACAACCGAATTTCTGGTTGTTTTTTCTAACATCAAGTCGTGATAATTCATTCAATTTAATGGTCTAAAAAGCATATAACTTTACAAAAACCACAGAATAATATAGAAAGTACGAATAACATAAATAGTAAAAAGGGATTTGTTTGCTTACTAAGCAGTTCAGGAATCAGGTGAAAATCCATAGGGCAGAAACTGTTTTCAATCGGTTGGATGGCACAAATAAATCCATGTGGTCAAGATGTATAGTTTACTTCGATGCATGGGTTCAAAGTTAAAAGCTTTTGTGGTGTAGAATATATAGGTTCAATGTTTGAATTGGTCGACATGAAGTTGTCCAGGTTCGATTTGAATATATCCAAGTTGGGTAAATGTGCATCGTTACAGGGTAAAATATACACGTACAGAATAAAAA